>JAOYSI010001548.1:0-38640 GCA_025775065.1 Hiodon alosoides | reverse complement strand
TATTTTTTTTTTTTTTTTTTTATATTTTTTTTTTTTTTTTTTTTTAATTTATTTTATATAAATTTTTTTTTTTTTTTTTTTTTTTTTTATTTTATATAATTCTGTCTGGGGGGGGGGGGGGGGGGGGGCTATTGTGGTTACTCAAGCACTGTTTTTCTTATATCAATCAATGACCTAATTAAGATCTTGTGAAGATTCAATCAAAAATATGTGGCCTATAATACAAACGTGGTTCCTACGGAAAAAAAAATATTGCAAAATATTGAAAATCAGATATTAAGATACATACAACACCTCAGTTGTGTTCTAAATGTCTCTTCAGCAATGCTGCCACCACTGCTAAAGACCTCTTTAGCAGTGGTAAAAGTCATCCTCTGCTTTTGCAAGACCTTGCTGAGCCCAACCCCCACAACCACATTAAGTAGATGTTTTAAGGACCTCAATTCTACTGTCTGATTGATCCTCCAGAAATAAGACTGGATAAGACTATCCGTCTTCACAGTCTTGCTAAGTCAGCATCAATTTCTTCAATAGCACAATCCACTCAATCACTCACGGAGAGGTCCACAAGAGCTTTTCAGATTCGGTGCAGAGGGAGGATGTCAAAATGTTCCCTTAAAAGGCCAGCATCCACGTCCATCACCAAGGAGAACCTTAATCACAGGGCCTACTTTCTTCTCGCAGAGATAACTAGGTCTAGACAGGTTTGTTTGCCACTGCTGGTAATTCAACTGGTGAGTCAATCAAAACCTTTGGACAGTAAAGGCAATAAATTTCATTAAATAATGAAATAACTTAAGGCCTCCGCTGTTCAGATGCTTATGTTATTTAAAACTACACAACACACAAGTCCAGTTACCCCCTTTCCTCAGCAATTAAGTAATGTAGTTTGGATATTCTGAAGAAAACATTTACTTTTGAAATAGTGTTGAAAAGACAATAGAATAACAGCCAAAGGGAACTGGGTAGGTAGTGTTTGTTCTTCTTCAATCAGCTGGACTAAACATACCCTGACCCAAAAATATATACATTAATAAAAACAACCCCATTTGAAAATGGTATTTTTCCATAGGAAGATATCACAAAAAATAGAAGAAAACCAGATTAAGTAATGATAATGAGTAATGATAATTAATGATCAGACTCTGTATCTAAGAATAGGTTTTATAATGTCTATGTGCAATTTTTTTTCTCTTTGCAGTCATAACATATGTACCAGACTGGGCATATTGGTTTACCAACGGCTGCCACGTACTGAGACAGTACATTTGTACCCAAACATCAGCGGATACACCGATACACTTTTCCTCAGAAGTCAGACCAAACTGAAGGCACTTTGTCATCGTTACATATGACACATATAGTCTACTGATTCCCAAGGAAAACATAACATATCCTTCATAATGGAACGACTATTAGTTGCTCCACATTCATTTTCTTTAAGTCAATGTTGAATGTTATGTTTTGAGAATTTTAAGATGTTAAAAAATAAAATAAACTCACATAGAAATAATAAAATTACTAACGCTGACCTTATCCTACGCAATGCTAGCAGCACTTACCTCTGCCTTAGCGTCAGGTGCTGTGCGATTTAATGCAGGTAAAAATTGAAAGACCCGAGCACTTCAGAGACAGGAAACAAGCACTGACGCAGAGCGACTTACACTAAACTAAGAGGAGACATGCGGTCACACATTAATAAGCTGACTAAGGAAGAAGAAAAAAACAAAAAAAAAACCTCTATACGTCACTATATATGCACTCAAAATTCTTATTTCCCGGATAGAAAAAAACCCCTCCGGTTAAACATCAGATATACACTTTGTGGTCATACATTAAATGTTTAAAATAAACTAGCTCTTTACTAGACTATCTACATTCAGTTTATACCTTTTAAGTGAACAAAACAGTGAGCATATAGCTTTCAGAATGCAACTAACAGACTAACAATAGTCTAGGCAGCACAATAATATATAATTAAGTGCTTGAATTTCTCTTTAAAAAATATTATATGAGACGTGTTCACTTAATATAGTTTGATACCGTTCGTGCTCAGGAAAAGGTTACTAATAGAAATCCGGACGGCTCTATCTGTAGGTAACGATTATGGCAGCCAGCTCATCACGCGTAACAAAAAGGACGACTAAACGTTGTGAAGTAGAATCCCACTTTATACTTAGACCGAATACCCTATAAATAAATTCACTTTGTTACTCATAATGAGTCCGAACATCATCAGAATTTTCAAAAGCTTTAATAAATGCAAGTGTTTCTAAAAAAAAATAACTTTTGAAAACAAGAGTAAATATGTAGTTGTGCTATACCTTCCTTCCTGCAGTTTCAACTAAAGGGTGTTTGTTGACTCGCCGCTGGAAATGTAACTATGTTTTCATTTATCTGTTGAACTTGAATGTGTTTGGTTTCCCTACAGGTGGAACTGCATTCGCTCTGCAAAATGTCACTGGTTTTGAAGGTGAGGGGTGGCATCATGATTTATTATCTTCTAAAATGTAAGTAAATCTTTTAAAAAGTGTTACTGATTTGCATTTATTACTGCATTGTTGCATGTAAGCAGTACATATCTGACCATTTCTTAACCATTTTGAATTAGACATACATGTCTGCATGCATTTATAGTCTAAATGGAAAAACCTTTTTTTCTTTTTATATTGATAAAAAATTTTGTGTAAAACCTCACTCACCATTCAAGAAGTTGTGTTCCTGCACTGATGAGAACTTAAGAATTACGGTATCCCTCTGGTTGTTACTCTTTTTGTGATCTATAGCAATGTTTTAACTGCCTGAATATGAACGTGCCCTACCACAGGTGTAGCTCGGAATCATGCACTAGGAACTTTGGCTGCGAATACTTATTGGTCGATGGGTGTTCTGAAATCTGACACTTAGCCTGATAATGTTATCTGTACTGTACCGCACCACATAAAAGAACCTTGCTGTGAAACCTTGCTGCAGATCTCCCAAAGACAATACTGTACTTGCAAAAACAGTGCTGAAACAAATAAGATCATGAAAAGTGCTGTGCTGCTGTAAATATTCAAAATCTTATGCACTTATGTGCACTCAGCCGCTGGGTGTTTATGTTTGCTTAATTTTTAGCTAGAAATTTGGTGAATGTGTACCTTTATTAGAAGTGACTAATTAAACCTTTCCACCCCAAAGCAGTAATTTTTTTCTGCTGTGAACAGGTTAAGATGGTTGTAACAACATGTAGGTAAACATTGTCGACCGTTTTTGAGGGTGTTGTATTTCTGGTGTAGTGTACCACTTCACGGGTGTTTTGCCGTGTATGCTCCTGAGATCCTGATTTATGAGAATTCCCAAAAAAATCTTAAGTCCTCTGCTGACAGGACGCCAGACAGTTTTATAGAAAGTACTGTTTAGTTGGAGTCACTCATAAATGGTTTTGAGTTAAGGTTCATAGTCAATTCTATGC
This sequence comes from Hiodon alosoides, assembly GCA_025775065.1. Lineage (NCBI taxonomy): Eukaryota > Metazoa > Chordata > Actinopteri > Hiodontiformes > Hiodontidae > Hiodon > Hiodon alosoides. The sequence continues at coordinate 35,186 of JAOYSI010001548.1, read as the reverse complement.
ATTTTATTTTATTTTATTTTTTGGACACTAGATCCACTTGATCAAGGGGTGTCTAAATAATATTCTTAAAATGTTTTCTGAAAAAGTTTTTTTGTATTTCTAAAGTTGTAGACATCAGACATCTCTGATGTTTTTTATTCTTCTGGTGAGCCTTCCACATTTTGGGCTATCAAATTTTTAATTTTTAATTATTTAATATATAACTGTACTTCAGAGGTAACGATTTTAGAAGCAGTCGGACTGATAGCATACTGCTCTATGGAAGGAATCAAATTTTGAAACAGGCTTTTTCTCTTAATAAAACTGTTTGCTCTCTTGCCTTGGTAAACCCCCTGAAGACTACTACTAATCGGGATAGGGTCTCATACTGTAACATCTTGCTGGTCTGGCCTTCGGCTGGGCCATATTCCTTTTATATTCCCAAATTAATATTGTTGTGACTAGCTGAAACTTATTGAGTAGAGTGCTTTTCCATCATGTGTTTACAGCTGCTGCTTTGTCATTACCCATCAAATAAGCACTGCAATGTCTAACTAGCCTCCTGGACAACACAGTGTCACATCCTCGTCTGTACTGTTGAGGGTCCATCATCGTGTACCAAGGACCAGTGTGCAATGCCGGTTCTTGTGATTGGATCAAAACATGTGGATACTTCAGCAATGGACAATATTTCTTTTGTCTGTGTACACTGTTTTTGTATCCTTTGAAAACCTTTATTTCATCTCTGTTTTGTAACACAGAAATGGATGGGGTCCGTGATGAGTCCCCCACATTCATGTTTGATTTGAAGGCTTTGCTCTTTGGCTGTCAGCTTCTGGTCAACAGTTTCGCAGATCTACAAGAGAGGATTTTTATGGGACATTATAAATTTAAATGTTCATAAATCAGTTAAGGAGTTCAGTTTAACTGATCAGGTCAAAATGGAACTGATTTGTTCATGAAGATAAGTATTTGGGCAGCTTTTATGGTGTAGTGGCTTGTAGGTGCCTGGCTTGTAACTGATAAATTTAATCAAAATTAAAAATGTTACTGCAAAATAAATAAAATAATCCTTAAACAGGATTTTTGGCATCAAACAAAACAATTAACTCTCATTCAGTTCCACATTAGATGCTACACTTCTAATGACTAGTTTGGATTCCTTATGTGCGAACTGGTGGAAAGTCATATGCTCTGGGGGCGAAAGACTGTGAGGTTCCTGTTTTTTCCTGTCCTGCTCCTGTTTCCACAAATGGCATTAATAGGTGGGACAATTGCTCCAGGACTTAATCAATCCTCCCAGTGGCAAGACATGTGTGTCACGCTTGTTTTTGTCTCATGACTCATGTCTCTTTTGTTGTTCTGGCAGTTGAGGCAAAGCCAGGTAGGGAAGGGGGAACTGACTCACATACCCACGTCCTTCTGGTTGCGAGATGTTTCTTCCTTTGCCCTGGGAAGTGAACTGAAAGGCACTACCCGGCTTCTGAGCAGACCTGCAGACCATCCCACATGTCTTGGGTATGCCCTTGTTAACAGCTACACAGGGCACATTGTGCAAGGCAGGGTCCCCAGTTCAGCCAGGTTCCCTGTCGAGTGCTGCAAAGCATTAATGGATGAGCAGTGTTGGTCAAGCCCACTTGAGAGCCATGAAGCACAGCCTATCATGGTTTGTGCCTCTGACATGGACAAAAATCAGTGTACTCTTCATTATTGACTTCCACACTCTTCCACACTTTCTACTACAATCATTTTCTCAATGACCTGAGAGTTTTGTAAGACATATAATAATTAAAAATCGAAATAACTAACAGTAAAATTGTATTAGTTAAAAAATGTGGAGATAGAAACTAGTAGCTTGCAGGTTTCTATCTGGTACGAGAACCGTGCTGTTGTTGCCTTGAGCATGGTCCAGAACCTGAGTTTGTAACCAGAGTTTCCTCATTGGAAACCTATATAAAATCTAAACAACTAGCTGTAAAATTTTATGTCATTAAAGCTTCAGCAAGGGGAAGTGGGGATTGTTGCGGAAAACTAGAGTTTCAGCGTAATATTCAGCATTAACGTGAACTACTAGAATGGTTAGCATAGCAAGTTTCACCTGCCCCTTGTTACTCATAAGCCATGAGATGAAAGAGGCAGATGTTTAGGGCAGAGCTTTGATATGAGTAATTGTTGCAAAGTGTCATTAGACTGTTGTGTAGGACAGTGTGAACTTATGTTATGCATATGTGTTTGGGGAAACACTTAGATTGGGTGGAGATTCCTTAATACATGCTGGGAATTTTAGAGTGGCTGTTTGTGAGTTTTATGTATTTCTTAAATAAAAAAATTGTACTTTTTTTCTACCTACCTACTTCTGCTTGGTCGGCTGGATGTACTGCCAACCTCGGTCATGGAGCACCCCACAGCGTGTAATAGTTGCTAGGCAACCAAACAATATGATATAATACAACTGACTCTGTGCTGTTTCGATCAGTGTTGGGGACTGGCTAGCCCTGATTTTCACATGTTTGCTGGGGGGATTTTGAATTTCCGAGCAACCGCACACACATCCTGGCCCAGAAGTGCAGAAAAGGTGGGACACGGTGCCCCCTTCCTGTCAAATTGCAGAACAACTGCTTGAACACCTATCTTTCCTGGGCAAAAGCTGTTCACATCACCCCGTCTGCAGACCACATTGTTATCCTGCGCATGGATGCTTGATGCAACCCGGTGAAGTTCAGTTGCGTGTGCGGAGTCATTAAAATTGAAGAGAAGGGGGCCTTCAGGTTTCATTGCTGATTGAAATGTACAGACCGTTCCTGGTAATTACTTTTCTCTCTGGTGCATTGATTTTTGGAATGGGTTATAATTGTGTTTCATTGTGCAGGAATATTATAATTACACAATAGACGTTCGCCAGGTTACACCATAGGCTTGATTGATGGCTTGTCTTTAGTTGAGATGCTGGTCAGGTAGCTCACTCAAGCAGTTGTCAACCTCACTTTTGGTTTCGTCAGGGCAGGTAAAGATGCTTTAACGCTTGGTTACTGTTAGTGCCATGCGTTTCCAGAGCGGCAAACCCAATCTCTAAGGAACATGGGCAGACTGCTAATGTTGCCTAGATCTGGTAAAAAAAACCCACATTGTGCAAACCTATTGAAGTCATTCTTCAAGGTGGATGCTTTTCCCCCCACAGCGTCGAGTAATGCCATATTTTCCCTGGCCATTCAAAAGTTCATTAATGCTTTTCCTACAAACCTCCAGACATAAAATTTTCAATGTCTTCTTTGTGCCTCTTTTTTCCTTGTGAGGTAATTGGCCAGAGGAAGCCCTCGTCCGTTATCCTTCAATCCAGTGGTGTGAATATTCACATCAAAAGGTGGATAAAAGGCTGTTTCTGACAGAAATACAACTACTATGCCAGCTGAGGGGGGCAGGGGGGCTGGGTTGGTCATGAAGTTGGATTAACAGCAATTTAATGCCTCACACAGTGATCCAGCTGCCCTCACAGCAATTTAACGCTTTCATGTTATCTGAATTGATCAATAGGGCAGATCATCTGTGAATGGATTTTAAACCCCTATGGCCTGTGACCTGAGGCCTATTTATTAGTGCCTCTATTCATTGCTCATCCCCATCCTGAAATGGCTTTAGTCAACGATACAGATGAGAATCAAGCATTTTCGTGAAATTCTTTTGTGACTTTAGCTTCAACTCCTAGCTCTTTTTTCTCTCTCAATGAAATTAGGAATAGAATACAGAACAAATTGCTGATGCATTAAAGTGGATCTCTCAATAGGCCTTAACGCTCTTTTGAAATACTGCCCGACTCATTTAAATTGTTATCGTGGACCTGCCCAAAGATAGGCCACAATAAACCCTGTGGCTCTACTTCCCCCGGCTCTCCGCGATGGCCCCTGAGGACCTCTATGTCCTCTGGCCGGGGGGAGACCATCCAGTGAGACAAAGCCTTTCTGCTGGAGAGTGAAGCCTGCATGCCAGCCAAGGAATGCAGCTGCGGGCCAGAGGAGCATTTGCCTTTTACCTTGCTATTCATGAGCAAATTTTCTCCCCAAAGCATTTAGACCATAGGGACAAAATTTGTTAATTTGTATAAACTTTTTAAATAAATAAAAAAGGGGGGGGGGTTGCTTTCTGAGAAAGCAAATAGATCAAACAAGTCAAATGCCTATACATCCATACTTGTTTAATGCTACAGCATGTCACATTGAGTATTCTGATCCATTTATTGCAAGTTAAAAGGCTTAAAACGGGGATGCACAACTCTGGCCTGAAGAAAAAATCTAACAAATAATATAATCCAAACTACTGAATGGATTAAGAATTCAGACATAGCAGAAAACTAGCACCTTCTGGCCTTATAGGACAGGAGTTTTGCTTACCTTAGCCAGCAACGTTTCTTACCGCCGAAACCCTTTCTTGACTTTTAATATTCAATTGTCCCAGAGCCTGACCCTCTTCAGAAGAATATTTCATTTAACACAAATAATATTTGTGTGTGTGTGTGTGTGTGTGTGTGTGTGTGTGTGTGTGTGTGTGTGTGTGTGCTTAGACACTGGTGTGCATTTCAGTCCTATCAACAACTTAAGAGCATACATTACATTGTCATCGTGCCTCACCCGCACCCCTCATTGTTCACAAGGGGCTATCCTCTTGTTCATGGTCAAATGCAGAAATGGCCCAAAATTAGCTGCTCTTCTGGACCACATGATTAGGTGTTACACTTGGGCCTAGGTATATGTGAGTTTTAGTGAAAGTTTGTAGTTGATCACTCTAAAATAAATGAGAAATTCCTTATTTTACTGTGCATTTCACATCAATTCCTTGGCTATGGATAAGGGATTGACAAGTGAAGCTGACTTTTAAATGGCTTTTGTTTTGATTATGATTTAGCTTATTATTAATTGCTTGGTAAACATTTGTTGGACTAACAACAGTGCATGTCTACATTTGTCCAGAGGAAGCTGTCATATCCATTTGTGTATTCACATCAAAAGGTGGATAAAAGGCTGTTTCTTCTGGGGGGGTTGGATTAACATACATGTAATGCCTCACACAGTGATCCAGCAATTTAACGCTTTTATGTTATCTGCCTTTATCAATAGGACGTCTACAAATTTAAGTAAGTTACACAAGGAAGTTTTTGATAATGTTACAAAATGTATTCTTATTTTTACCTAGACAAGTATTTCAATTCAACTTTCACTGAACGTTCCGCTTGATAACAGTGTTGCATCCTAAAAGTATATGGCTGTCCATGCCAGAGCAATCAAACCTTATTCCAGAGCAATCAAACCTGTCATTATTAACCATTTCCAAAAATCTTTCTGAATGTATGGGTGCCTGTGTGCTCTACCTTTTAACGTTGTTTGTGCCCTCTAGTGACAGTTGAGAGGACTGCGTTTGCTCCTGGATCCGCCCCTTGCTCTTTGTCTAGCACAGGAATGCCTAGGTTAACAAGAACTGTTCTACTCACTTTGTGAACTCTTTGTGGAGGGTATTTTGTTATCTCACTTCAGCTTGATAACAGCCATGTTTCATTCCATAAAAATTCGTCATTTGGTCCTCGATATCATTATTTGTCAAACACGGACGTATGTCAGAAAAGAACGACAGATAACGCTAGATGTAGCCTAACTTTGTGGACTCACAATTACTGAGCGCGAGAAATTAAAGCGCTGGTACTGAGCTACTGCCGTCCCTAAAATCAAAAAATACTTTTAATGCAAACAATGCCCTGCTTCAAGATTTAATTACATAACATGCTCTGTAGCAAAACGTCTCCTTCAAACGATTACATTCCTATGTTCACATGCTAATTTCTCATGGATTGCATTCTTACGTGCTATCTTTCAGTCACCTTTCATCCAGTGAATGCAGGTTGCCACTTACTGCGTCATGGAGCGTCATAGTCAGATTCTTATCTTTGGCCTTTGTCTTGAAAATGACAGTCGTTTTTGATGTCACCCCATTGCCGGTTCAAATGGTTTGGACTGGTAGATATTTTACAACCATCAGTAATGGCATGATGTCTGCATGACATCCCAAAGCTACAAGTCGTACTATATAAACTCTCTACTTAATTGCCTATACTAAAATCAGCGTGCATTTCCTTTTAACCTATGCTAAAGCGACGTTAATTTTCCTCCTGTTAGATCAGATTTAGATCAGAAAATTTATATAAGAAAGCCCTTCCTAGGAGAAGAGTACAGAGCCTGGGTCTAAAACCTTGTCATTGATAACAATACTTTGATTAAGGGCTTAACTACCCAGGGTGTTCAAGCAAATTATTAATTTTGTACATGGGGAAACAGATCTGCTTTCTTCTATGGCTAATTACAAGAATGAAAAATTACACTGTAAAAAAGAACATGGTAGGTACTTTAAAAAGGTTGCCTCAAGAAATCAATTTTAGTGCAGTTTCTAGAGGAGCAGAAAGTGCCTTCCTTTGGTCTCTAAACCTTATGGTGTCTATTTCATTTTATTTGACAACTGAATGGAAACTTTTGTTAGGTCAGTTCCTTTCCCAGGTAATGCTGTGGAGAGTGTCCCTGACCTTGTATTTATCTCCCCCTCGATTTGCCATGCAAATCAACACACTGTGTCAGAGATGCAGGCATAGTGCAGGCACAGGTTAGAGAATTATCTGATTAGGTGGAGGCCAAGCAGTTGTAGGTATTTAAGGGTAACATCCTGGGGATTCCAGGAGCACTCTCGAGGTGAGGCTGATCAAATTTTCTTCATCGATTGCTCTGTTCTTGATTCTATGCCTCTTTTCGGTTGAATTACATAAGTCGTGTTCTACATGATTACATTTTAAACAAATAAATGCTTCGCTGAGGAGGCCATTTCATAAATGGATAACATCTTGGTGTAAGTATAATGCACAACAATTTTGGTGGGCATGTATACTTAGGGTATGTGTTACCTTGTACAATATCACTCTGACTATACACACTTATGCAAGCAACCCTGGATTATGTCCATGCAATATATTTGAAGTTTATTATTATTATATATGATATATTATTTATTATTATTAACAGTACCATGAAACAAAATGACCCATTATAGCACTGAAAAAAAAGGTTGGACTTGTCATAACACCATAATCACAGGGCATTGGTGTGATCAGAAATTTATGGTGATAACCATATTATTTATTAAATAATAATTATAGAAAAGATAAGATCACATTTTAGGTCAAATTAATGCAGGTTAATTGCATAGGGCTCACAAACTTTCTCTCACCACCGTATCTGTGTGTCACGGTTCACCTTCACCTCTTCTGTTATTCTGTCACGTTTTTTTCAGTCGCCTAATTATTCAATTAACATTCTACTTAACCATGTGCACTGTTTTGTTTGTTCTTCATTTTCATTCGCAGTGCACCTCTCGATTTGGTTTCTGTTTGCTTTATAACCCTGTCACTAAGGTTTTGTTGCTGGGATTCATTGTTTTTTTGGGGCTGGCACGTGGCATTAAAGTTTATGTTTAGTTTGAATAAGCCTAAGTCTCCTTGCTTTGCCTCGAAAGCCATGTCGGGCCGGGAGTCATTCTGTGTGGGAGCTGCGCTTGGGTTCATCCCTGCACCCGTGTGACACTGTGAAGCACCGCAATGCTACAAACATTGCGTAATTGAAATTTAATTAATTATTTGCAATTAAATGAATTGAACCTTATAATGGCCCTATATCTACTTCAATTGACAACATCATTGATTAGGAAATTGTTTTTAGATTCGGTTGAAATTATACATCAATAGACCAAACAAATTCCTTCCAATTATTCTTCCTTTTAGAAGCAACACTATTGATTCCTTTTTACCATTTCCCTGCTTCAAAGCTGTATCTCAAAACTGAATAAATCAGATTTATTGAGTTACTTATCATTATATTTTTAAACAATTCATGCTGTTGTTTTGGGATAATGGTATTGTTATTCTCCAACTATGAGCTATCAGCCACACAGACATTACAAGTCCTGCACCAGCCCCTGTTGGGTGTACTGCCCCTTTCCAGACTGCCACCCCACCTGTGAGCACGATAGTGTTGAGCTCATGTTCTCAGTGCTAGGGAAGACTACGGCTGCACCAATCGGGTCCTTTTGGGTCGTTATAGAATACCAGCAGTTCTAAAATTACGACCACATCACCCAGCGTTCCATGAAATTTAACAAGCCTATTACTAATGGCATTACCAATGTTAAATATAGGCCCTGATTTCCTCTGTTTGTATCTTGTTTCTAAATGCACTATTTGCCAGTCGCCGCATCTGATCATGTTAATCTTCTTGTCTAAGTTTCCTTTCCTGAGAGCAAAATCCCAACATGCGTGCACAAGGACTAAAACAACTGCAGTCACAGATGTAGGCAGAGTTGTGTACATTTTTTTCATTTACTTTTATCTGGGTCCACCATCATATGTGTTAGGTTTTGGGGACAAATGACTGGAGCAGGAATGAACACAACAATATGTGGTACTTTTATGCCAAAACTGCAGGTTTTCCCATCTCTTAGGTCAGAACCTCTGTAGCTGGTGCGGCTCTGCTCCAGGAGCCCAGACTGACCCTGTCCAGTTTCAGGGTCATCATAAGCAAGGAGCACTTTTTCAGGATACTGCATGCTGGGCCAAGGCAGGGGGTGGTGTGACATGGGCATGTAGGGGGCTGTTTAAACCCTTAATATTGTTTATATTGACTTGAAACATTCCCACCATCATTTTCTAACGATCAATTTAAAGATTGATTTAATGAAAACACACATTTTTGATTGAAGGTATTTTACTCAGAGATTTAAAACTACTTTAATATCCTCCTTTAGGGAAGTGTTCAGTATAGACACAAGGATTTAATGTGACTTACTGCCAAATCACTAGTCAGATATTATCAGTTCCCATAATACAACAAATAATTGTTTCACTCGACCCTATCTAGTCAGATATGGTCATTTGGCTCTGATGTCTAACAGCAGCATTAGTTTGATTATAGTTTATCCTTCCCAGCTCATTCGCTGTCATTTATGGCGAGGTGATTGATTTAACGCTGTCAACCGCAGTGCACAATATGACTTTTGATGGTTTGCCTCACCTCCCAGGCAAAGTATCTGCTTCTCGGGCTGCCCTGGCACTTGCCCTGAGAAAAACTATCATGAACTCTAACCCGTCAGGCTGCCCTGGAACTCAACCCTGCCCTCCCCCACTTGCTTTCCGGGGACCCGTATTACATTTCCTTCAACCGGCAGCACTTCCACTTCAAAGACCCCAGGTGGTGCTGGCCCCAGATGGCTACTGCCCTCCACAGGAGGAGGAGAACAGGCAGATTAGCAATGACAGGGATAGGACCTTCTCTTTTTTTCTCTGCCAATGGTGTATTTCTACATATGGCCAGTAGCTCCCTGAGCACGGGAGTCAGACAAAACATTGTGTTTTCGGCACCTTTGTTCCGTCATTCTGAGAAATATGACTGGTTTTCAAACTGAAAATACTTTATACAAGCATTTCAACTTCTTCACTTCCCAGATTGCAGGCTGGGTATACTGTTTATAGCCTGTATATAGCTGTGTATACAATTTCTTTGCTAGGTTAGCCAATAGATTGTGAGCAAGGCCTGTGACACAAAGTTTGTGTGGCAAATATCCTGCTGGGCAAATTTGAAGTGTTTCAGCAGGAATAAATGTTGCATGGGCGACAAGGTGTGGGACTGCAGCCCCAAACTGGGTACCTGCAGAATCAAGTGAGGCACCCAGCTTGGAGGTGAATATTGTCCGTTAGACGGCCTTAGAGATCCACCTGCTGTAGACCGTCATTCAGCCCAATGGTTGGACCAGCTCATTAACCACTCCATTACCCAGGATGTCAGAGTGACACTAGATGCTTACCTACCATGTTGAACATGGATGGCAACACTGTCTCTGTTGTCTTTGCTGACGTCATCGAGTATTAGAGGGCCAGCTAGATGGAGCCAGCTATTTTCTTAAGTAATAGGACAGCGTATTCATTACCAAAGAGTAAGTCCAAGCATGGTTCTCTACAGAAAATGTGCATTTTGAAAATCACTCAGTCCCTATCTGAGGCAGACTCAGAATAGCTATCATCATTTTCCTAGGGTCATATCATGTCTGCCACAATGAATACCATCATAACTGAGCTGGAGAAGCTTCATACTGCTGCTGTGAGTGATTTGCAAACATCTGATGCCACTTTATGTGTTAAACATGATGCATGTCATTCTACTTTAACGGTGCAGGGACATTGCATTGATAGTCATGAACACGCAGCTAAAGATTCGGGGGAGTGCAGTTGGAAGCTACATGCAATTCACTACTGGCCGATAATAAACACATGAAAGAAAAGCTTTCTGATGTCTAGGGCAATAGTAAGCGTAAAAAGGGTCCGCACTGTTCGTCTCCCTGAATCGTTGGAAGGAGCACTCAACTGCCTATTGAGGAAGGAGGTTTTTTCTCACCCTCAAAGATTTCTTGAGCCCATCGTTCCCTTGCTCTGATGCTCTTAACTTGTAGTCAGACTGTACGCAGCCCACTCACTCGTGGAGTACAAGGTAGTGGGTGTACATCCCTTTACTGCACACGCAGAGTTTTTCATCGTCACTGCTGGTCCACCTTTCTTTTACTTGAGACATGTATTTAACACTCTGTATACTCCTTCTTGTAATTTTGTGCCTGAAGTAGTAATTTCACTCTGGTGATATGGGATTATTTGTTGTTTACCCTTCAGAAATTTGTCAAATTTTTATATGCTCAGAACAGCAGCACCCACAGCCAGTTCGTACCAACAATTTAAGCTCATTTTATCCTCTGTCTCTTCTGCTCTTTTCCCTGGCTATAGCTTGTGTTCACGGTATCTTTGTTACAAAGTTGCACATTAGTTTAAATACTATTTTCATCCGACGTTTTTATTCTAAGAATATCAGGAATTTTAATTAATTCATTATTTCAATAATTATTTGACTTTGGCAATGCACTTTGATAATGTATCAGATTTAGTTTACATTAAATTAAAAATAAAAATCATGAGCTTGGCTGTTTGGAGGTTATAATAACCAGAATGGGAATTCCGGTTAGTACAGAGGACGAGATGAGCTCACTTGATGAAAGTGCTTTCCTGAGCACAAACTGAGCACTATGAGCTGGATTTTCAGGTTCAAATCCAGTTTGACTGGCCCCATAGACTGGGGTGTGTGGGAATCAGCTGTGCTTCCCTTGGATCATAGCTGACCAGCATCTGCTGTCCCCTTTCCAGGAGCCTGCCAGGTGTAATGAAGACACAAACGGCCACTGGATTGGGGGAGACTAGTTGTAATCTTCCCCATGTGTGGTGGCCGGATCCATAGCAACGAGCTGTGATGCGTAACCGCTATTGCCGATTCCAAATTGGGGAGAAAACAATTAAAATTTTGTAAAGAGAATACAGGAGCAGTCTGTGCAGCAATTCTATCTGCTATCTTTTGTATTCTTTGGAGCAGCATTGGGATTGGGTTGCTGTTTTTGTTGGCTGTAATTGCGAGACTCCGGTACCCAATGGGCTAAAAGGCCTTAAGAATCAACCTAGAATATTTAACCTGACTACAGCTTCAACCTGTTTGCACATTTTCCGTGTCAGACTACACCCCTGTTGGCTACTGTTGCTTGTACTGCTTGATCATTTTTTTTAAACCGCAACCAATGAGAAGAGGTTTGAACTGAAGAAGGCATTTCAACCCTCTTCTGCACTGTTGCCGGGGGGCTCAGTAAGACACAAATCATATTGAGTTATCCACGGAATGTTCCCAGAGATGGGCCTTCAGTCAGACTGGGCCTGGCAGCACAATGATCTTCAAAAAAAATATATATGAAACTGAAAACTGTAGCCGCTCAGCCATGTCACCCAAAAAATATTGGGCAACGATATTGAATCTTTACCAGTGATCCCAAATACCATGAAACCATGATACCTAAGCCCTAACACAATCTCCATAGTTCTCCTCGAACCCTAGACCTATGGATTGCCTTGGACCAACTGGGCAAGGCCTTTGATAACTATACACATCATGAAGAAATATCCTTGTTTGTGTGAAACTAGTGAAAGATTATCCCAGAGATTTAGACGCTCTTGGTACGGTCCCATAAGACACTGTGAATGCAATGTCACAAAAAAGAAATGTTGATTATTTTGGTGATTTTTAGTTGTGTATAACCAGCACAACTGCTTAATTAGTAGGGTAACAGGGGAACGAGTTCCACCTGTATCTCATTCAGTAGAGCTATATTTTTCCTTCTGCCCAATGAAGGCCAAAAACACTTCCACTCTTGGAGCCTAAAACCCTAAAATGGCCAACATGATGCATTTGGTATAATGTTAAAAAAAATGTTTTTGCCTCAAATGTTATTTCTAAAAGTAATGCACTGCCTCGGCTTGGGTCCCTTATTGATCAATTTATAGCTTATATGTTACTTCCAGGTGATGTCATTTGTAAACATGCAAATTGCAAGACCTCAAGGAAATAACATTTTGATGACATCATGACATTTTATCATTATTATTTACTATTAAATTCTGGAAAAACAGCATGACAAATTATACAATTATGGCTACCCCCAGTAGTGACTCCCAATTTGACAAACCTGGGGATAGCCCTTCATCCAGATTTATTAAAAGGTCCTAAAAATCTCGGCAACACCATGCAAACTTAATCCTGAGTTTAGATGGTAATTTAGTGCCTACCAATTTACCAGTAAAATATTTTGGCATTGCAAAAAGGCATACATTTGCACAGCATATAATTGATATTTAGAGTGAATCATTTTCTAAACAATGCTAAAAAATCAGGCTTTTTCAAAAGGATACACAAAAACGTATAATTTATTTTGTCACCTGTGGACTATAATTCCCTCTTCTCAGACAGTCCCCACATTTGACCAAACCTTTACAAATTGTACAAAAAACTACTGCTAGGATCTTTATCTTTATATGTTATAAATTAAAATGTTATTGTGGTAGGATAAGTCATACTATTATCTGGTATTATCCTTCAGGTGCTAAGAATGTTCCTCACAGTCACATGTTCCTCATGTCCCTGCTTTTGGGGGAGGGAAGATCTCAGATAATCTTCATGGCGAAATTACTGTATTTTGCATCTGACAACGTGTGTATTTGTATGCTGCCCCAAATTTATTCCTGCTGAGACTACATAATTTCACACAGCACTAAATTATTATATTCTGGCTATTCATCCGACCTTCCAAAAAGTGATGGAGCTTTTGAGCTGTCAACTTAGTGCTTTATTAAATAACTTTATTATTCACTATATACTATTTGTCTATTATAATAATGTATAATAATGTATAATAATGTATAATAATGTTATTTTCCCAGAGTTCTCTCTACTGCCTCTTGGTTCAGAGAATAATTTCTCAGTTTTTCCCATTGGCTCTGGGTTTTCTCTCTGAAAAATATGTTTTGTGCTTAGCAACATATATCATTTGTTCTATAACAAATAAAATTGTGTTCTTTTATTTAATTAATAGTAATTTGTGAAAAAATAATACAATTGAGATCTAAGGTTGGTGGTAATCGTGAATATGACGGCAGGTACAATGCAAGGATGTATCTTGTGTTTAATGACAACATAAGAAGGGAATTAAAACAGTCTACAAGAAATTTCACCTTTAATATTGTAGATGAAAGCACAGACTAGGTCATGCAATACTTCTGGTTGGGGCAAGATACAGAAAATTATCTGTCAATAAAACACTTAATTTTAGTTCCTAAGAACAATCTCCAATAGCCAAACGAGAGGGGTGACTTACCTTAGCCGCTGTTAAGGTAATGTTTGGCGAGGGATTCATTGCGTGCCGTACCTTTGTTCTTTCTGATACTTACCTGGTCTGGTATTCTTTTGTTGTCTGTGTGGATATTCCGTTCCCCATTTTGTGTGTACAGTACGCACCAATGTGTGTCACACTGTGGTTGCCAGTTTTGTGTGTGTATTCACCAATATGTCTCACAATGTGGTTGCCATTTTCATTATACAAACAGAAACATTGGTTGATGTCAGAGAGGCCCTTTAAGTTATCCTGGAATTAATTTCTAATTGGAGTCTAGGCCTTTTCCTGGTGGACTTTGCTGAGGCAGAGATTGGTGCACTAGACCAAATGTCTGAGTGAATTTATTATAACTAGACAAACTAAACGAGTAAACTGCTCTTCCTTGTTTCGCCCTAGTGTGTGGGAGACCACCTCTTACACATTCACAAGTAAGAAGTACTACATTATTTTTCCCTCAGAGAATAACATATATTTTTCCCATTGCTTATTAATTTATTACCACCCAATCAAACAGTCAGGTGAAGATTCCACCTCCACATAGACATATTAAGTGTTGTGGTAACTTGTGGTATAATGACATTACGACCTTTCCATTTATGCTTGCAATATAGTCAATGTGTAATCCCTATTTGTACACAACACAGGCACACACACACACAAACAAAAAAGAAAAATCAGCAAATATGCCTTTGTCACGCACAGGGAGAAAGCGAGACGTGGGTCCAAAGTTTGTTTTTTTAGGTTAATTTTAGGTTAATTTTTTAATGAATCGCTTTGAAGTTTTTGGAGCTGGCAAAGAAGCGCGGAGATGTTCTTCCATCACCCCGTAAAGGGAAGTGGAGCAGCTCTACCTGTGTGTGTGGGCTGTCTGTGTTCTGGTAGGCCACTGAGTGCCCCATTGCCTTGCCAGCTGGAGAGGAGAGGAGACAGAATGCAATCAGAATGAGCCAATGTGATTGGGAGTAGTTCCAGACCACCTTGTGTTTGTGTTGTGGCGTGTATTACATTATCTTGCATTATCCTTTTGTTATTTGTTCTGTGCCCTCTGCCTATCTGGGATGCTACTGCTACTGATCAAGGCACAGGTATTGGTTCTTTTATCGTTTTATTGTATATATCCTGTGTGTCTGTCGCTAATTTGTATTCATTTTTTCCGGCATTTTAGCTGTTTCCTTTCTATAGGGAGAAAAAGCTCCCTATAGCTGGGTGGAGACCTGGACCTGCTCATTTGGAGAGCAATAGCAGGAGGGGCGTGGACAACCAGTAGAGTAGTAACTGGCCTTTCTTTGAGGTGTTGTGCGGTTTGGTTTCAGTCTAGGTTTGGGGAGTGAGAACAATTGTCTACAGTGAATACCTAAATAATACATTCTGTTTGTGTTTGTTTCTTACTATTAAAACCACCAAGCATGCAGTGAGGGTCGAGGGCAGTCCCTGCCAGCCACAAATTCCTACCCCATCCAGGAGAGACTCTGGGTCAGGCTGGGGAATCTGGAGTGCCGAAGTGGGTGGGGAGAGTGTTTTGTTTGGAATAATGGCTTCACGAGACATCAACTCTGTTAGCTTTTACTAGCTTGTCAGACCCAACATTCCTTGCGGGACACCATCATCAAAACAGTCATGTGTCACCAGACATAATGCAAGAATCACAGCAGAATCAAACACTGCTATAGTAGTTGCCAAGTTGGGGGGAAGGGCCATTATCAAACCATTATCAAGACCAGAATGAAGCCTTCTTATTGTCACCATGGGACCTACGAACCCTGACCCAGTCTGAGACCGAGATGTCTGGTAACCTGGCATGTTTGGCTCTATGAAAGTGCTGCTTCATTTTCTTCTGACACCTTGTAACAGAGATTTCGACCTCAGGAGAATGGCGCCTGCAGTGGAAAGGGGCAGAGCCTGTCAGGCGGCAGGTTGTGCTCTCAGTCCAGCATGAAAAACACTGGGGAGATTCTGGTGCTGCGTGGCCCTGTAGTGTAGCAGTGTATGAAGGAGGGCCTTCTTGAAGGTGTATCCATTGACCAGGTGCATTCTGAGACCGTTCTTTAACTTCTGATTAAAGCGCTCCACACCCCTATTTGCCTGGGGGTGATGACGGATGCCCTTGCTCTCCAGATGGGAGCGGAGTTCCGCTGAGACCAGTATGGGTCCATTGTCTGTCGTGATGGTCTGAAAGGCCTCAGCAAGAGAAGAGGGAGTGAAGGAAGTCAAAGATAGAGCCTGTAGCAGCAACCTCTGACCATTTTGAATGCAGGTCAAAGGCAATCACTAAGAAATGCTGTTGATGAGGGATCCCGTGACTCACCACAGTCCAGCTGTAGATGCTCCCAGGAATGGGTGAGCCTGGTAGCCCGTTTTTCCATTCACAAGGCAGGCAGAGCAGTCCTTGACAAGGGCCTCAATGTCTCTGTGTATACTTGGCCTCCATACCAGATCCCTACAGCACTGTTTGATCCTTACTATGCCCAGGTGGCCCTTGTGTGCCATAGACAAGACATGTGCCCAAAGAGCAGTTGGAACAACAGCGCAAAGGCTACGTTCCAGCAGGAGAACTCCAGTTTAACCCTGAAGAAAACAGTGGTTAAACGAGGTGCTAAGTTCCTCTGGCACCTCGTGTGGCCAGCCGTTACACCCAAAAGTGCGGTTCTGAGAGAGAATGGGGTCTGGCTCGGAGGCTTCTTGCTCGGAGACTTGCACAGCGGCTTGAAGGGATATGTGCAGCATCTGGATGAACCTGGGTGCAGGGCCATGGTAGACATAGAGTGTGAGAGAAGATCAGCAACAACGTTTCAGCCTGGAGTGAACTGGGGACTGCAAATATACTGCTGGAGCGGTCAGACCAGCAGTGTAGCCTTAAAGGTTGATAGCCTGCGCCCAATGTTGACAGCAGCACCCCCAGAGCCTTGTGATCTGTCCTCAGGGTAAATCTACGGCCATCCAAGAACAAATGCCACCTCTCACAGGCCCAAAGGCCTCGCGCTCCCCACAGAGTACCTCTGCTCTGTAGAGTTAAGAGCGTAGGAAGCAAAAGCAATGGGCATCTCAACCCCCTTCTTTATTAGTAACAGTACAGCCCCTACAGCTGTGGCGGAAACATCGCAGGTGACAAGGGTAGGGCTAAAGATTTCAGAATGTGCAAAAACTGTGGCTGAAGTGAGTTGCAATTTGAGCGGGCATACAGCAACAGAGCACTCCTGAGACCACAGCCTTGGTTCGTCTTGGCACAGTGGAGTGTTTGTATTAGTAATGTAGCAGGAACTAAAGGTAGTAGCCCATCATTCCCAGGAAGGAGGCTACCTGGGCTGGAGAGCTGGGCTCTGGAATGGGATGTATGTCTTTCACATTAGACTGGAGCGGAGACATGCCATTTGCTGATACGCAGAACCGCACATACTCAATGTCTGGCACCGCAAACATACACTTGTCGCTGGTGAGGGTGACTTGTGCTTGGCTAGGGCTGCGAAAACACTTTGAAGTCACACGTTATGGATGGGTGGTGGACCCATGGACAACCACATCATCAAGGTAAATGTCCACACCCGATATACCAGCCAGAACCAAAGCCATGCCCTTCTGAAAGCAGCTGGGGGCAGAGCAGATGCCAGAAGGCACCCGAGTGTAACAAAACAGACCTGCATGTGTCAGAAAGGCTGTGAGGTCTCTGCTGCTGGGTGGAGAGGTGCCTGGAGATATCCCTGCCGGAGATTCACTTTGGAGAACACAGTAGAGTCATATAACTGAGCTGTGAGTTCTGTAGAGGTGGGTATTGGAAATTTGTCATTTCAGCCTTATTCACTGCTCGCAGATCCACACAGACACGCAGAGCACATTTCTTCTTAGCCACCTCTAGGTTGGAAACCCAAGGCAAGGCATTAACTGGCTGAATGATTCCATCTTCCTACAGCTGCTGCAGCTCCATAGATCCCAGATCCCATCAAGAGCCAGCAGGATGCAGTGCAGTGGCTGGATGACGGGGTTGACAGTAGGATTGATGAGTGGTTAGTGGGCAAAGACAGTTTCGGCCATTTGGGCTGCCATAGCCAGGCGACAGTCAGGATTGCGGACCCACACGGGTCCAAGAGGGAGAAAGTCAGAGCAGTGAAGGTGTTCAGGCCTATTAGATTGGCCCCCGGCGGCCAACATGAAAGCCAAAGCAATGCAAAACCCTGTTTCCATAGCAAACATTCAATAGAAGCGAGCCCACCAGATTGATTTTGGAGTCTTTGTCTCACCACAGAATTAAGTAGGGTGCAGACATAGGCCGGGTGCTGAAAAATCCACATTCAGGTGAGCGACAGTAGCCCTTGTGTCCAAGAGCAGAGAAATGCACACATCACTGAGGTTAATATTGCACGATTTGAATGCTACTGGCTGTGAGTTCATATTGTGAATAATAGCGGGAGCAGTCTGAGAAGCATTTTTCTGGGGCTGGGGGGCAGAGCGGCAGACATTGGCAAAGTGGTTTTGCCAACCACAATTTCGACATGTCTGGCCTCTGGCCGGGCAATTCTGAGCTCTGGTAGCAAGAGAATTAGATCCAAAATTCCCACAGGGAATTGTGTTGAGAGCGCTACTGGCGAGCATGCTGCACTGTAGAGCTTGGTTTGTGCCTGCTGCTCTCATTTCATAGATGAGGCAGCTGGGATAGAGACACAAGTTGAGGGCTGAGCAGCGGTAACTTGTTGCTTAGTTAATGTAGCAGCGCTCTCCGCCGCAGACTCCACTAGAAACGTGATGTGGCTGTGAGAAAATGTTGTGTTTGGAATAATGACTCCACAAGACAATTGTACCATTAACTCAGTTAGCTTTTACTAGCTTGTCTGATCCAGCATTCTTTGTGTGATGATTATTCATGCAGTTGTGCGTCACCAGACATAATGCAACAACCACAGCACAATCAAACACTGCTATAATAGAACGATGTATCACTGAGAATTCAGTTTACAGACACAACAGGGCTACCTTGAAGTACTGTGCAGGTTTAGTTAGTTTTGTTCAGTGTTTGTTTATGTTTATATTGTATGCTGTGGCTCTTGTGTGACATGTGTGTTAGCTAGCCCATGAGGCTTCTCTGCCTCAGGAATCTGTGAGTTTATTTACCCTCTAAAGTTCTAACACACATTGTTTTTTTTGTTGTAATCTTTTTGGCTCAGATTTATACAAGAAGGGAAAACGTTAATGACACAAGCTTGCCATCGAACACCTTCTCAAGATGAGCCTGAAAGTAAACCACACACAATTGGACTCTAGATCCATGCTGCCCAATATTTTGGACGACAGGGTGGTGCAGCTTATAGTTTGTCTGAACATTTTCCAGCTCAGGCGAACTGTAAATCTGGTGGCCTTCCAGAGACGTATGGGCCTGTTGGTAGCAGCCACTCAAACCCTTCCCGTGGGCCTGTTAGAAAGTCACCATCTACAGTTGTGATTCAATACCACCCCACCCATTTACTCTATGGTGTATGGCTGGGCATGGTGACAAGACGTCAGGTTTTCATTAGGATGCCTCCAATTATTGTTGAGGTGGGGTCTTAGATGGGGAGTACAGGGTGTATGGGACCATCTGTTTGAGCTACAGGCGGTTTTTTAACCTGCAGTCCTTTCTGGAACAGTTCAGTGGCACGCATGATTGTCCAGGCACACAACACAACGGTGGTTAAATATATCAATCACCAGTCACCCAGCCTCTGTTTTATGATGACCAAGATTCTGCTCTGTTCACAGGCGCACCTCCTCTCACTCTGCGCGTTACATCTTCCTGGACTATTGAACACAGCCGCTGTGTTCTGAATATAACAAAATGTAGTCTCAACGCCCAGGTGTTGAGCTGCGCTAGATACAGATTTTGAAAATGTATTAGAAATTAATCTGTTTGCCTCCCAAAAGAAATGCATTGCCCCCTCTGGTTCTACATAAAAAGTGACAAAGGATGTCTAACTGTGGATCTGTGTTGACTAGGCAGTGGGCCTGCAGTATACTAACACTAGTCTTGCTTTGCCTGGAGAAAATCAGACAGGAGTGAGTCAGCTAGTAGCACCAAGCTGGACCAGGAAAACCTGGTTGGCATCGTTAATTCAACTACTGTGTGGCCCCGCCATGGATTACGCCCTCAGTCAGGATCTTCTCAGCCAAGTACAGGGCAAACTGTGGCACCATAATTCGCCCAGCCTGCAGCTGTGGGTCTCTGAACGGCCCCTGTTATGTCGAGAGGGTGATTGACACCCTGCAGAATGCTAGAGTGTCCTCCACTTGTTCCCAGTATGGGAAAAGTGTTCCAGCACTGGTGCGTGGTATGGAATGAGGATCCCTATTGTGGTAAGTTTGCAGAAACTACTTTATGAGGGTAAGATTCTTATACCTTTTTTTTTACAATTTTCCCCACAGGAGGTTGAATGTTGTGATAGAAGCCCTGACAAAGCCTCATTTGAGTACTTTAAGACAGTCTTTTTGTTGGCAATGACTTCCGCAAAGCGGGTAAATGAATTGCAGTTGTTGTCTATGTCTGGAGCTTGCTTGGTCTTCTTACAGGAAAAACTTAGAGTTACCATGAGGCCTGACCCAACTTTCTTGCCTAAGACGGTTTCATCAGTTCACGTGAATAAGTCAGTGGTGCTAGAGGCTTTTCTCTCCTCGTCTTTTCAGTTTTCAGGATAAAGAATGTCTCCTCAACATGCTGTTCCCAGTGAGAGCCTTGGCGTGTTATGTGGAAAAAAGGGGGAAAATGCGCCAGACCAAACAGCTGTTAGTCTATTACAGTTCACAATCGCAGGGCCTATGCCCTGTCCAAGCAAAGTTTGTCTTTCTGGCTCACTGACAATGTGGAGACAGCGTATCAGCTATCTTAACAGTTTTCTAGCTATCTTCACCGCATACCAGAGCGTAGGTATCGACTTGCAAGTAGCTTGTGTCCCGACAGCTCAAGTAAAGCTATATGGTTGTCCTCATGACAGATCGGGAATACCCATTTGTGATAATCGGTATTTGCAAGGGAACATTGGGTTATTATCATAACCTTATTTCCCTGAAATAGGACAGACTGCCATGCCAAACTGAGTGGTTTCCCATGACTCTTTGTGCTCTCATGTAATTTGGCATACTGATCAGAATTCACTAGGGTTCTTAGGTGGAATAACCGGTTTGTGGTTGTTAATAGTTATTTTTCAGATAACCAAGATTATAATAATAATCCAATGTGTTACATTATTGTTCAGGTAGCTTAGAATGTGGGGTACTAACTAAACAATTAATGCAAAACCATTCCAATCAAACTTTCCATTGCACCTTCACTGTTTGCATGCACTAATGTCTACGTGAGCAATCTTATGCAAAAAGTATGTGGTGCAGAAAGTATGGTACAACCCGTGGCATATCATAACTGAATTAGATTAAATGTGAAGTTTTAAGTTCTCTTGTAAACAACTATTGTTTACCAGACGGAACCCAAGAGTAATTTTGGAGGGTCTAGTGATTTGTCGTTTTGCCCCTACTCCTCCCCCCTTTTACTCCGATACCAATCCGCCTCCCCAACACGCAGAATATTGTTGGGAGAAAGAAGAGTCCATTTCACGGGCCGAATTACCCTAGATCAGCTGTCCGTGGACCTCAGAGACTCACTTTGTCGGATGTAAGCGATTCATGCAGAACCAGACGAATTAGCCGGTAAAAATTATTACAGTTAAAATGAATTTATTCGAATAAGGTGCTGGAGTTTGACCGGTTTGTCTGGATTTATTAAAATTTTCCCTTAATTTTTTTCCCTCCAAATTTCGTAGCGTCTCTGCATTTTGTAAACAACAGTCTGCCAGGTAAGATCACATCTTAAATAAACTATGTTCCTCGTGTCCGCATTTTACTCTTGCTCTGTCTTGTTTACGTGTTTGCATCGAATAGAATATGCAAATGACATAAACTAACTAACAAGCCTCTATGGTGGATTATGTCAAAAGTGTATGCAAAAGTATTTGTATGTATATTTCTCGTTTACGGGGAATGTATTTACCGGCTGTATAAATTTACTGTACTACTATAAAATCCCAACAAAAGATTTCCCACGAATGCAAAGTTTCCAGATTCGACGCAAAATGTATTACAAACGTGACATCACCGTATGAGACCATTTCAGGAGTATGTCGTGCGGTTTTTTTTAACCACAGATTTAAAATCGCATGAACACAACCCTACGTTATCTAAGCAAATCTCACATGTATCTCGAAGTTGTAACCACTGTGAGTTACGCTTCGTAATTAATGCGCACAACCGGGACTCCTTGCGTGTTGAGCTTTTTGGTTGTGTTGTGTGTTGTCATATTTGCGGATTATTTTCTAATAATACAAATTCAGATTTTTATATGTGTTAATTACTAAAACTAACGAAAAAGTATTTATTTCAAATAGTCCTAAATTAAATCTCAATTGAAGCATCGCTTCACCGTCATTCGCAGATTTCCTTGACAGTTATGTACCTGGCCATGTACCAGTGGACATGATGTACTGGGATAATAAGTGGGCCAACTTGGGAGAGGTCATGGAAATACAAAATTCACACGGGAAACGGTTTCAAAACTATCGAGTTCAATAATGAAAATAAACATTGATGAAATTAGTAGTAAAAAAAAAATTGTATTAAAATCTGATCGTCTTTTTTTTCTTATGTTTTAGGTTTACGAAAAGGGTGGTAGAAAAAAGAGATACACTAACACCCAAAGCAACAACTAGTAATAAAATTAAACTGTAGATAAAAAATATATAAAAATATATAAATAATATTTATTTATTTATTTATTATTTAGTTCAACTAATGATGTAATTTCATTTCTGTTTCTGACTGTTTGTAATCTAATTTAGACTGCAGTCTTATTTTAGCCATGTGGTATCTCTTATAAAAATAAAATTTGCCCATCTGTAAATATTGCTTTACTATTTTACCTTTTCTATGCTGTGAAGTCTACATCAGACCACTAGAATAATTAGCTTAGTAAGGGTTTATTAAATGTTCCACCAGTTTTCTTAGGGACACTGGATTTCTGGTCATAAGGTATCTGTTGAGACAGGTGGCTTACTGGAAGATGTTTTGACACCCCAGACCTTGGAGGCATATTTTTCAATAGGCCCGCTGTGAGTTGTATCATGCCAGTCTGCCATATTCACACTTCAGAGAGCAGCCCTGTTTTCTTGTGAACCAATAAATCCATCCATCGGTTCGGAGGCTTAGGAACTTGGCAGTCTTCAAGCCTAGCAGATGGCAGGAGTCTGTGAAACAAAATTTGGACAATTTGCCATTTCCCTCAAAAGTCTATGCGCTATATATGAAAGTAGAAGGCTTAGCTTTGTTGAAAGAGTAACTCCATGCCGAAGATAAAAATGGAAGTTGTGTCTATAACCCACTGACCAAATATCAGCAGCAACGGAACACCAGTCACCCATACTCCCCACACAACCAGTGCCCCATTCCTGAGGCTCTGCGCCTGAAATAGACCACCCTTACTGAGTGTCAGGATGCCCAAACCTCCGGATGGTTGCATAAGCAATCCCCAAGAACTAGCTGATTCCAGCTCAAACTGAGAGCTTGTAAATATGCACACTTGGGTGTTGGAAATAGATCAGTAGGGTCAAAGCTACTCTATTCTGTAGGACTGGAGGGTCGAACTACTCTATTTTACAGTGTTCTGTTACAATGTTGGTTACAATTTAGGGTAGCAGTCATGGTTATCCTGTTGAACTGTAGGTTTAAAGTTACACTATACTGTTGGACTGTTGCACCAAAGGTTATGCTATGCTGTTTTAAGGAAAGGTCAGAGGTGGCTCTCAACAGGAACATAACCACATGATTCAAAATCTGTCCCTAGGCCTTGAGGATACAAATCTTACCTTTAGCCTTGAGGGTTTATTTACAGTTAATTTGTCTTGCCTCAAAAACAACCCTGTCTCATGTGGGAAAACGTGTGCAGGCCATTGTCCAAACTACTTTTGTTTTGTGCAAGGGAAAAAATATCAACGCTTTTGTCCCCTGCTAATTGGCTTTCATGCTTGCCTTAATAGAATTTGGTTTTGCGTGCCAAGCAGTCACTCAGTGCAAGGTGGCTTGGTGGGTGCCTGGTGTGTCCAAACCAACTGCTAATTCTCTGTTTAATCTTCAAAGCCTCATTGATGCCCCGACCCAAAATGGCTTAATATGAATGTGGTTTTAAGCCCTGATTTAATATGTTTACCATTGATGGAATGTGTAGTTTTTTTTGTTTAGTTTTTTCTGTCTGTTTTCAGGGACAACCCCCTTAGGGTCCTCTGTCTCCTTCACCCCGTCTCATTTGTAGGGGACATGGATCTTTCCGTGGTGCTAGTGCTCTGCTCCAGTGTTGCTTCAGCCTTTGGTGAGTACCTTCACCTCCCCTACTGTGTGCTCTTATTTCACCCACCTGTAGAGGTGCCAAACTCTATTTGGTGTAACTTCTTTCTATATAATGGCCAGTTTATAGTCTGCATCCTCTTTGTGCTGTACACAATTTATCTTTTTTGTTATTGAGCTCTCTACTTGTCTCTGAAAGTGGTTGTCTGATAAGCAAGTTAACCACCAAAGATGATAAAAATATTAGACACCCAGCCTACAATATAGTATTTATATTGCTGATACAGATGTTTATTTTTTAAAACAATTTTTTTTTGGCTTGATTCTAATAATGGTGGAAGTTCCGGCTCTTTAAAGACTGCATCTGAGAACGACAACGGAAATGTTGGCATGATTAATTGAAAAATTCCCTTAATATGAAAATTCAGCCAGGCTGCACCACTGGTGGCTACACCACTGAGCCTGACAGTAAGATTGCGATCCCTGTCTTTAATTTACGAGGAGCAAGCCAATGTTTAGCAACGGAATCCTGTAATTTAGTTGCTTCTGCAATGTATCTGTACATCAACAGGATCAGCTTTTGGCAGGGAAATGCCAGGTAAGTCCATGCAGCATGTGATACAGGCTGTAGATTAAGCAGAATGAAAGCAGTTTGAGTACTGCATTAAAACATGCCTGTGGTGTTGGTTCCTGGTTATGTCACCTGTGTATGGCTGCACAGTGTCCGACTTGTTTTTATAATGCATTGATTACAGAGATTGACATTCCTGGTATTCTCCTTTGCTATTTCAAGTACCTGCACTTGCATTCACTTTGATTAATTGGATGGTGTGCCTTCCATGGGTTGTTTTGGCTTTGTTGCACACAGGGGAGCATATAGTGTGAGGCAAACAGTTTTCCTTCAGATTTACAAATGCAAATGAGGAAAGAAAATTTGACTGTGGTTTCACTTTTTAAAATTGAACGGACAACACTGCCCTCTGCTGTGATTTTTCTCCCTATTCATTTTTTAAGATCATTGATCAGGTTGTAGTTTCAGTGGAACCCAAAATAAAACCCACAGAAAGAAACTGACACCCACTGAAAAGACTCAGTATAAAACCTTCATTGGATTCTCATATTACACCAGAAAAGGAAAACATCGAAGTAAACAGTATAATGCAGATCCAACAGAAAAAGCAACAGGGAAACATGTGGAGCTAGACCACACGTATATCCTGTGATTTAAGTAGTAAATGAGACAAAGAAATGTAAACATAGTTGAAGGTCTTAGACCACAATCACTGTCCTGTCTTGTGGTCTAGGACCTACCAGTCCTGTGTTAGTACAAGCCACCCCAAAGTGAACGTTCCTCTATGTCAACAAATTCTCCATGAGGATTCGGTACTACCTTTGAGTACTGTTGCTTTTTTATGGGACCCAGGTAAATGAGATCTGTGAATCGTGGCCGTGGTAAACAAAACTGTAGGCGAGCAAATGTGAGGAAATTATTAGCTCAAGGGCAAACATGTTTTTATTATTTATTATTATTATCCTCTGTGATAAGGAAGTATAAACAATACAGGCTGTGTCTTCATTTGCCTTTGCAGTATACGGTCTATAAATATTGTGGTTATTATTAAGAAAAAAAAAATTCTGTTGTGGATTTACTATCCACATTTATTTAAGAATAAACTATTTAATAAAAGGAAGGCCTGTATGATTGTTTGGAAGTGACCTCTTGCAGACAGTCAGATTCTTTACTGCAGATTATAAATGTAATCCAATGCACCAGACGCCTGCGTGTGTCTACGCGTGCACACATGCACACTGAATTAAGTCTTTAAGTCATGTCAAGCAGCGCATTATTGGATGTCTGGATCAATGTGTATGGCCAGTTTTAGGCCTTGAAACTTTGCTCACTTGCTTGTGTTTCATGTGATTAAGTATTCCTTAAGATTGAACCCGATGTGCATCTAGCTAACCTGCATGCATTTATTAATCTGCTTTTAACATTATAAGTTGGCTGCTGCAGAGTTTGATTCCTATGCAGAATCATTGGTATGGTCAACTCGTGCAGCGTGCCAGTCCTATAAAAATCACTAGGGCTTCAGTTGGCGACATCCCAACTTTGTTTAACCATTACTTGAGTCCCGTTACCAGCCCAGAGTAGGATGCAGGCAATTTCCAGCTAACAGGAATATCCTCACAGAGTTCTTTAGTGACAATGTTCAGTGTCGCTGTATTCTGTTTTACTTATTCTACCACATGTATTTCACCACCTACACATAAGTGCGTGTCTGTGTCTGTTGCCAGTTCATGAGTTCATGTTTCCCAGATAGGAACTTTTTATCTTGTTTGGAATAGTTCCACCTTTTAGCTCGGGTCGACTACTTGCAGGTTGTTTGTTGTAATAAGTACATGTTTTTCTAAAGCTTTGCTGTGTTACCCCCACCCCCACCCCTAGCATCCACTATTGACGAACTGAAAGGTACGATCCTTCATTTCATTTCATCTCTCTCACACATGTAAAATTGCTCTTGGTTTAAGCCTTTCCATTAATACAAATAAAAGGCATTGAGAGCCATAGCATACAAAGTGTTCATTTATCAGTACATTAACTCATGGCCACCTTTGTCGAGTGAAAGAAAAAGCATTTCCCATTTACTTTGGGATAGCTATACTTTTATAGTCCTCTATGAGCTTGTGTTCCGTTTCTGGTTTAATTAAATTGTCGGATGGGAAATGTTTTTTTGGATTTAAATCACAGCTTGCGAGGAAGAAATGTTTATCAGAGTTGCCTAGTGATGAAGCTGTGGCTGCGGATGAATTAATTGCCGAATGCATCCCACAGGGCTCTCGGGCCTAATAAGCCTTGAGTGCTTTTAGCTGAGGACTCCATTTTGTTTTGTTTTTAATAACTACCATGTGAATTTAGACTGATGTATGGCTGATCTTTAAGAAAGAGCTTTTGTTTGACTGTAATTTCTTTCCCCTTTCCCCTCTATGCAGATTACGACAGTCCGTTTCATTATGGTGAGTAGAACATCCCAACACTTTCCCTCTCATACTGATGGGCAACGATGTCACGTACCACAGGAGACATCTGGGGTGATTTTCTGTTTTTCTGGGGCCTTCTGTTTTTCCCACTGATTCCTTCAGCTTAATTTCCAAAGGGAAAATATTAGCCCTTTGGGGTCAAGGTTCTGAGACCCATTTGAAAAACTCATAACCTTTCTTAGTTTCTCGTGACCTTCCTCTGAATCGTTTTTATAGATTTATGTAAACAAGCCGGTCCCCGCTGCTGGTGGGTACGAGGAAATGCAAATTCTTACTTGAGCGTGGCAAAACTTTCAGCTGAGACATGACAGGCTGAAGTGCGTGGCACTCTCAAAGCAGCCGAACGTGGCAATTCTCAGTTAAAGCAATTTAATCTCGTTACATCGGCTTCTGCATGAGGATTGTTGATTCATCAGGTGTGTGACTGGACATGGACGGTTATGTAACTGGTTCTGCCTTTCAGATTACGAGTCTCTGAGGATTGGAGGGTTGATCTTCGCCGTATTGCTCTTCCTCATGGGAATCATCCTCATTCTCAGTGAGTCAATGTCCTTTTTTTTTGTTGCACCCAACCCTGTTGGACGTTTGGAAGAATCTTGTAATTATGCCATGCGGTATTTTATGAATAGTGCTATATGAATGGTATACGTGAACTTTTTTCACAACGTTTTTTGTGGGGAGGCTTGACTCTTGGCTCCCGAGGGCAGGTTTGGATAGGTATCATGTCTCTTGCCGATGAAGGCATTGGGTTATTTTGGTTCCTGGCCAGGGACACACTTCACCTCCAATCAGTGCTGAACCTACTGGTAGCCTAGCATGTTGTGTGTTGAATGATAAATAGCTCAGAGATGGGAGTGTCGGATGGGATCGCCTGTGCTTTCGCCATCTCCCTGTGTGTGGTTACGAGGTTCGTAACGGGCAGATAAGACGTGAAAGCATGATTGCCGCTTCCGAATTGGGTCGCGGTGTGGACATCTTGTATAGCCTCAATTAAAACTGTGTTTCATATAAATATATAATATATAAATATTTCATATATAAATATAAATTGCTTACTATAATCACGTATCGTTATGTAGTGCTTTTTGTGCGGTTCTGTGCGTCTATCTTATTTCATGTTGGTGATAAACAAGGCAAAGGTCATTCACTAAACGAGCCTGAGACAGAAGTCAACGTATATTGCGCAAGCTCTTTCCCCCACGACACTCGATCCTTCCTCCAGCCAAACTGCCCACCCTCTATCCCCCTACTTGGTACCTCCTTGGACCAGAACCAACCTGACCCCAAAGATCTTGGTGCACTATTGCTCTGTAATCCACACCCAGACATAAATTAGTCATGCATCTCAGTCTGAAGTGCTCCCTGGCGGCTGTCATAACCATAAATAAAAAATTATCGACACTAAAAAGATCATTATAAATAATTTCATCAGAATAAATACATAAATTAATTATATGAATTAAATATGCATTTTTAAATCTGACATTTAATGCATGCAATTTGCCCTGATTTCCTCAACTGCAGTGAAATTCCCTCTATTAGCTTTTCTTGAGAAGCTCCAGGTTAAAAATATCTACTGTTATCTATCTGTTTTTAAGCATCTTATTGCCAGCATTGCTCTCCCCCATTTCTTCTCACCACAAATTTGTAGGCATTAAATAAAGTAATTTCAGGTTCAACAAAGGCAATCTGAAAGAAGTTGGGGTGGCTGGTTGAAATTCAAAATCCAGTCTAAAAGCCTTGTGTGCACTTATCCAGCCTGACTCAATTTATTTTTGGAAGTTTGACTGCAATGCAGAGTTGAAATATATTTGCAACTGCATGACACGTATTTGAGACACCCCTTTTCACAGGGCACTTTCAGAGATAATGGGCATGTTGCACATTCATACTGCATTGGCTACGAGCCCAAACCATCAAGAACGAGAGTTCCCTTGTAGTGGTCAGTGTCTTTATACCCACCCTCACCCCTCTGGTTCTCTGTGCCTCTCGCCCTTTAACCCAAACCCTCACCCCTCTTATTCTCTGTGCCTCTCTCCCTTTAGGTAGGAAATGCCGTTGCAGGCTCAGCCAAAAGCAGAGGTAAGTCTGAATGCTCTTTAATGAGGAATAAAATGTTAAAATGGTTGCAGAAAAAGCCAGCAAAAAGTCACACAAGTCAGAATTTGACCAGCTTCTAAAAACACTTTCAATTTCTGTGGTTTACTTTCTTTCCCAGGCCCGGATTGGCTGATGCAGAGTCGGGAGCCAAGAAATGTGAGACCTTTTAGCTTTGAGTTCTTCCAACTTGCTTCAGTGTTGCTCATTGCATCTTTTACCATACTTGTGCTAAATCTTTGAGTAAAAAAGCTATTGCTTTGGGGAAAGAGCGTGTGAAACATGGAACAGTGAAGTCACATAAAGATGCAATCGTTTACATTCTCCTCTCTTCTTTTAGGAGTGAAGCTAAGGAAACTATTTTATTTCAGGTGAGTGGAATGAATGATGTGGAATTGACAGACAATAAACATAGCATCGTCTACGTTCAGGAAATCAATTCAATTTTGGAAATATTATATTTTAGCTTTTGTGCTATTGCTCTTTTCATCTCTTTCAACAGTTGGCTTCTTCATTGTGTGGGTTTTTTAAAGCATTAAAACCGACTTGACTATTTGTTTCCCTTGTCTCGTCTTTCTGCCCTAGGTCTTCATGCAATGTTAGGCCTTGCCACTAGAGATCATTCTTAAAGGCCAGAAATGGCCTTTCTTTCTAATGGTCTATCCAGTTTTAAGAACACATAACCGGTCTATATATTCCTGTCTTCTGTAATGTTTGTATTCCTCTGTACGTTTTTCACTCCGTATATATTTTTTTTCTATACGATTAATTGAAAACTCTACCAAAAGAGTTTTGAGAACGATTTGAATGGATTTTCAATTGTTGTATTATAAGAATACTCCCTTCAGTTTTAAAACTCAATAAAACATTTACAATTTTCTTTGTTTTCTGACATTTGATGTGCAGGTCCATGAAAGTCGATGTAATAATGGAATAATGAATTCATCAGTGAGTTAATCAATACAAATTGTTTATTTTCATACTTTCATCAAGTTTATCAAATTAAAATGATTCCCTTTAGTCAATATTCAGGCAAATAGCTGTATATGTATTCTATATGTTTCACTGATTACAGAACATTTTTTTAAAATTGTATTAACAATGTTATGGTATTGTAAGATATCAGCCAGTATGGGTGTCAAGGCGCTCCTAAACAAGCCTGGTAGAAAGACTGGTCTAGTCTGAGGTGACTTTGAACAGCCATGAAGTATGAAAAATTAAAAGTAAACACTCTGAACCACAACTTTACACCACTAGGCATAAAGAAGGCGCTCTTCTGTATTCATGATCATGTAGAAATTCACAGTAAGGATTTCACAATAGATTATGTATATTTTTTTAGAAATGCATTTGTTTTTTTGGTACACGATATAGTGCTGATAATTGAAAACAAGTAGCTATATTTGCTCGTATGGGACGTCATAAACAAACTTCAGGTGAGGTAGAACAGGGTGAACTTCATGTTTATTAATACTACTCATATATTAGTTTTGTCTTTCTAAATAATTTGGACCAGAGGGTGAAAATAAATGAGTAAACATGGGGAGAGGGGATGTCTGCAGTCGTTTTTCGATGACAACAAATTGAGGAGACAAACAAATTTTTATTTACTTATCGAAACACAGAGGGTTTTCGTCTTTCATGCTGGGCTTTCATAACTTTGTAGATTCAAGTTGTAAATGTGATTTATTCGTTTACTGTTTGTTTATGTTTTTATGTATTAAAAAATAAATCTCCATTGTTCAGAATGTTAAATGGCTTAACATGGAAATGTAGACTAATCAACAACATTTTTAGGGCAACAGAAAGTAGCCCAAGTGCTGGGTTTGGAGTAATGTTAATCTTTTTATTGTTTTGCCGACAATCATAAAAAACATCCTTTTTTTTTTTGTTGGCAATGTGCAGTTGACTCATTTTGGCAAAAAATTAGCCATAAAACATTTTAGGATTCATAGAAAAAGTATGTGTTTGACTGTTTCTTTCACTAACCTAAAAAATTTGGAACTTGGAATAAGATTTTTCTCAACAGAGTTGAGTTTAATAAAGACCTATCAAGATAGCGCAATGTGTATACATTTTAATAATTCGAATAAATACCTAGATGATAGTTGAGAGTAGACTGCCTGCGTGTCAGTTAATTTTATTCTGGTAAACGGGTTGGTTTATTTGTATCAATTCCTCCATGAAAAACTTTATTTTCCTTTTAAACACAGTTTGTTAAAACACTTAAAAAAAAACTGAACTGATTGTTTAATAGAAATATCCAAACTCTAATCAATAATTTAGATATTGCCTTGTCCAACCCTAGAAGTTTACTGCATAGTTGAGCAGGGCAAAGTACTGGTACTGAGCTAGCTCAATCAGAAATTAAACCTATATTATTTTATTGATATTCCTGAAGCAGCAGAAAGACTACTGAAATATCCAGTTTTAGCCTGTTTAAACTTGAGAATGTAATAAGAGTAGACATTGTAGTTCTTCATTCAGAAATTTTCCATATTACGTATAAAATTTAAATCATTATTTTATTTTTTGCAAACTCCGGAGGGTTTACCTTGGGTTATTTGATATGGTAATTTGTGCTGCTACTGGCCTCAGTATTTTGTACGTTATTGTGCACCAAGTAGGGTGCCGTAGCAGAATTGTGTCATTTATCACTGTCACTTCCAAGCTAACATAAAACATTCTCATGATGTTGTAGCAATGTTGCACTGACTGCTTCATGAGAGTGTGAGATGAGAAATTCCACAGAGCATTCTGCAGGATTAAGTTATTTAGAAAATCTTTCGAACCATAATGTTGTTAAGCACTGAGCTGACAGTTAAACAGAGTATGTGAGCAGGGCTTTATAGACCCTAAATTGAAACCGGTGGTGAAGATATCTGAAGGTATTCTGCACGTTTTTTTTAATTTTATTTTTAATGAAAGAACAAGTTTAGGTTACCTGCTAGATCAAGAGAAACAATTTTGCATATGCAATTATCTTTGTTTAATGATTATCTTTGTTAAATGTTTGGATTTTGGCAACGCTTATGAACGTTCATTATTGTAATTATTTTGGGGGAATAAAATATATGAACAAGCATTGATATGCTTTTCCTTTCAAAACTTGACTTTATGCTGGATTCGCTGATTTGTAAAAATGGCTGTTCATTGATGCTGGATTTGTATGATTCTGAGGAAAATCTGGCAACACCACAGCTCACCACAGCTGTATCCTGCTGCATTGGGTTTTTTTTAAATTAGAAGTATTCTTAAAACTATTGGTGTTTCCAAAAAATCTATACTTCTTACTACCAAGGTCAGTATCAGCTGACATTACCCACATACATTACCTACGCACACGAAATTCAAAAGCATCTCTTAGCAGATTTTTGTTGATGAAATAAAAATACTAAACCTGTTGCACTCCGCCCATAACTCAATATTTCCATCTAAGTTTACCCACACAAAATACTTCTAAAGCAATTGATAGCCTGATGAATTTTTTTTTCCTTATTTCTTGCAGGACTTTAACAGGTACTATCTCATCACTTTATGCCTTAAAGGGATAGCACCCGTGAAAATGCTGTACATCCCAATGTTGCTGATGTTGCAGATTTTTTTAAGCCTCCAAGGAAGAGTAACCCTTCTGCCACTACAAGACCAGTCCAATGGTAATTAATGTAGAGTTGGAAGCTGCATGTTTCTGTTTGATCGCAAAGTCAATTTGACAATCAGAACACCAAGGCATGGATCTATCTAACTAGACCAATGCAAAGATAAATGTAACATTATATTTATTATACATTACAACACTAGATTGCTCTGACAGGACGAATATGGATAAATAATTGAATGTCAGAATAATTATTAAGGATGCAGACAATTTGCATAGAAATGTTAGAGTGATCTACTTAAATTGAGAAGTCTCTATGAAGCCCACACAATTAGTCAAAAATGCAGTCTTAGAAAATAAATACCAGGGCAAACCGAATAAAATGTTTTCTCCCAATATGCGTCACCAGACCATTTGTCAAGAAACCACTTACAATAGTTTACCCGCAGTAGCTATATTACTAATATTTTATATAATTCAATACAATAAAATGAGAAAATAATTAGTTTTTTTTTTTAATATTTATATGAATCATTGTAGTCGCGTAGCCAGGTGAATACTGACGCCTCCCGCTCCCACAAGCGCCGATCCACGATCCCTTGTTGCTAGGCAGTGTATACTTCTTGTACCGCATTGGAGAGGAGTGAGGAAACCGCACTGACAAAGAGAGCGAGAAAAACCTGTTGTCGCAGCCCTGCTTCATAGCGCCAGCACTGTCCAGAGGCGTGCATGCATTAGCATACAAGCAGAGAAAATACCCTCTGAATGGGCTAGCTCGCCAATCATTGATACATCTCTTGGGAGTACCTTCTCTTCTGCATTGCTCAGATAAAACAAGTGGCGTTGTGCGGCCATCAGGGGGCCCCCTTCTCGAAGCCACGACTGTGCTACAATATATATTTTTTCACAGCCCACTACCCGCCCTGCTGTAAGTTCCGCCAATTCACATTTCTGCAGCCCTGCAGCGGAGCAAGTGTGAGATCGAAGCTAGACGCTGTAACTCTCCATACTGCAGCCATGGAATCTACGGGAGGTTTGTTGATTTCTTTCATCTTGAATTTATACTGTTAATGTACTTTGGAGTAAAAGAAAAAAATAATTATCTTTGGTAATTTTTGGAAGAAATAACCTCGTTAATTAGATACCTAAAATCAATGAAAACTATATAATAATGACGCTGAAGAATATTCGTATTATCTGTGCACTATTTACAGTTTCTAAGCGTAGCGTTCTTCAGGGGTTTTTTTTTTTTTTGTTAAAATTCTCCTTTTCTGTTTACCTGCATATTATGCTGATACGTTCAAAACTGCAAATATGGAACCAGTATTCCATAATTCAATTTAAACAGTTTCAATTTAATTCAGTTTGAATGTAGTATAGTTGCCAATATTGGAATGTTTGCCCCCCCATTTGATGTGCGGTTCTCCTGCCCCTTGGCTAAAGTATGTATACTGCATTTTATCATTAGTAGTTGAATCTTCTAATGGTAGAGCGAGCTGGGATACTTTAGAACTTGGAGAGGGGATATATAGAAAGGGGGAGAGGGGCGGGGTGCAACGCGCTAAGTAAGCCATAAAAAAAAACCGGGGTTCAGCAGCACAAAGCCGCATTCTCGAAGCACAGCAGATTACACCCGCATTCTTTTCGTCTCCACCCTAAATTGTTTGTCGTTCTCTTGTAGTTTTGTGAACGTGTTTCTAAGTTGGCCTTATACTTACATACTTTTAAAAAGTTAACTATTATTAGTTATTATTAATTTTGTTGTTGCTGTAGAGCCTTTGCAGTCTCGATGGATGATGCGGTAGTTACAACAACGCGCGACCAGCCCTGCCTGCTGTTTTTTATTTATTTCTCTATTTCTCTATTTATTTATTTCTCTATTTAAGACTGGTGTGCATGCATCCACTTATCATTTGCGTTGGGTTATTTTATTTCTCGGATGCAGATTGCGCACATGCAGACTGGAGCTGCACTTGTAACCTAGTTTCTTCCGCCGTATTTTCTGCTGAGCGCAGATACCGCATTAATCAGGGAATTCCTAGCCGATCAATCACTGAACCTCGGCCAAGTTCTCTGGGGATAACACTAAGCAATTTAGGGAGAAAAAAAAAAGTATTTTTCTCTCTTACTTAAAAGACCTGCCACAGGTGATCATAATATTCAGTTTTCACTAATCAGTCACGGAATTGGTCGGGGGTCGGATCGTTTATGATATATATGTTTAATTGGGTTAATGTGTGTATTGATGTGGGTATTGATATGCTAATGTTGTTTCATAAAAAATTAAACAACAATAGTTTTGAGCTAG
>JAOYSI010001547.1:0-10198 GCA_025775065.1 Hiodon alosoides | reverse complement strand
CCCCCCCCCCCCCCCCCCCCCCCCCCCCCCCCCCCCCCCCCCCCCCCCCCCCCCCCCCCCCCCCATGTCAGGCCACGGTGTGAGATTGCTTTTTTTATTCCACTCCATTGGTCGCTGCTCAGAAATCATTACTGGCCATAGATTTGCTAGGCAGCTAGGATGACACAATATCCCCTGGTAGTGTGCAGGTGAAGAGAATGATCACATCTTTATCAGCCTTTAATGTGCGCTGTAAATACAGTCTGCTCTATTTGCAGGTCATCTTAGGCATGATTTATGTATATATATATATATATATTTTATACAGGTCTAAACTTCTGTCTTTCACAAACAACCTGCAACAATGATGGGATGGTTGGGTGTATTTCTTTTTTTTTCTTTTTCTTTTTTCCTGACAAACTATTAATCAGTTGCGTCATTTCTCATAATAATAACCCATCGATGTGTATTAATCCGATTTTTCGGGAGAAAATAGTGAATGGTCATGAAAATGCCACGTTTTGATCATGATTTAAGAAAAGAAATTGGGGAGAAGTGGCGAGCCCCTGGGGGAGAAAGAGCTGGCCTGTTTAACCGGTTTGGGTTTAACTGCCATCCATCCTGCACACTGGCGGCCGCAGCTGTTCTCCATCACTCTCCTGCCTAGATTTACCGAGATCCTCCTGTTCTCCGTCACTTTAAGCAATAGGCACCTCATGACGGAGGAGGCAGCCTTGGGCTTTCGAGGGGGCTGTTAAGGCGGCGGTGGAAACCTACCGATTAACTGCGAGGCGATAGACCTTTGGGGCGTGGGCAGGGGATGGAAGGCCCGCCTCTTTGTATGTGCCGGGAGGGCTCAGCTGCCAGGGAGGGGATGGGTCCCACCAATTAATCATCTCCAGCTTCATGGGGCGACGCCCACTCCTAATGATTGTGTCAATCTTTTTAAATGCACACACATTGAAGCTGTCGGGACTTAATTAGTCAAGCAAGGGTTTGTCAAGGGCTCGCAGCAAAATGCTCTGAGAGGGGGAAAAAAGGGCCGATTTGCATAGAGAATTACCCTAATCTTTAATGGCGGTGTCACAAGGTCAAACTGCTGTGGCTATTGTAGTCGATGCCTCTGAATAAAAATTTGGGGAAGCTGTTATTCTGGTTCGCTTTCTATTGTATGTTAAAATAACACTAAAACACCCTTGGTCTATGAGAGGCAGCTGTCCGTAATTTCACCTGTACTATCTGCTATTTTACCTAAAAGTACCGGTAATCACCGTATTTTGGGCGCTTAAACACGGACCCTACCTTGGGAATGCTGTACGGTGAAATACGCGAATGCGCCCGGATACGGATGCATGGATATCCATGGAGATTTCCATGTTTTCCCTAATATCGCTATTCTATTAGTTTATTGTGTGACAACAGATTTTCCATAAATTAAACTAATCAACGAAACCAGGACCCGCACATGGACATTATGAAACTAGCTATCCTGCTAGTGTATGAGCGAAATCTTATGTGCTAGTATATAAAAAAAAGTAAAACCACCCCCCTACATTACATTATATGATGAAGATGAAGAATAAGAAATCAAAATTCAATATTCAATATTCAATATTCAATATTGTTTTTCATAATAAGGCTCTGCTATGATAGGGTCCATACATAAACCGATTGCTCCAATGTTTTAAATTTTAAATTTGATTTGCTCTGAAACAGGGAAGCATGTCCTTAAGACAGAAGTCAGAGGTGAAAACAGTGTGTTATAACAGTGACCCTGAACGCAGAAAGCACGCTACGTTTAAGAATATGAATGCTTATATTAACTAACTTTCACCGTGCAAATTGTCAAAGATGAACTTCATTGGCGATAAACTGCCCTCCCATATGTGGTAAGCGCCTTTGCAGCATTTCGAGGTTAGGGCGACCTTCTCTGTGCTCCTCCAGTACCGCCACCACCACGGTGGATTGACGACGGTCATTTGAAAATGCCAAGATGTGACAGAGAAGGTTGGCCAGGAAGGAACAGCATCCATGGTTTTGGGCGTTCCTGTTCCTGTATCGAAAGTACACAGTGGCTTATCTTCACATGCAGCTCTGAGACTGGAGTCACATGCAGACTGGAGTCTGTGTGGGCCTAGGGCCTGACCTCATCATAGTGGATGGCTGAAAACTATAGGATGGTTGACAGCCCCTTCCCCCAAATGTCCGGGAGCATTCTGGGGCATATCAACTCAAATCTTTGGCGGAGTGCTTCAGGGAGTCATTTTTTAGTATTTAGAGTGATAAATAGAGTTTCCGCTGTGTGAGGGAACTCAGGAAAAATCATTTTAGTGGTAACAAGTTAAGGAATTGAATAAAGTTTTTTTAATTTGACCCAGAAATGTGCTGTCAAAAGCCATGAGATTGAGGAAACAGCACACAGAGAGCAGATAGGCTAGCCTAACCAACTGAAAGCCCATCATAGCCCTCTATGCAACGGCAGGGCTGCATTTCACTGCAGATCATTTGCAGTACGTAGAAATATTGTCCTGGTCCCCCTGCAGGGCCAGAGCTAGCTCCTGGTCGTTAATTAGCTCAGCGCTCTCACCATTTCCCCTCTCTCCAGTTGGACAGCCGGCCTTTAGCCGCATGCAAGGGTGACTATGCGGCCGGGACAAGTATAGACTTTCCCATAAATGAGGGGGAGCTCATCTAATCAATCCGTTAAAGTGTCTTATATGTTTCACCTGACAACTTAAGTCCCTATTGATTAGCCATTACTGAGTTGGCTAATGCTGCTGTCAGTGGGGCATTATATATACTAACCTGTTTTAAAAAAAACACTCCCTCTGCGGCAGCTTTGCAGGAATGCTTTGTGGAATTAAAGAACAAGATGTTCTGTGTGCAGTCTGTGCACGTTGGTACGCTTCTGCCCCACAGAGAAAACGGTTCTAAGCATTGTATAGCCTCTGAAAGAAGTAGCATTGGGTTAAATGGTTTTGCTGTAATATTGCATCTTGATTAATGAAGATTTGTGCCATTACTTTGCTGACCTTTGGAACTCAGCCGTTGAACGTCCGCCTAGTAACTGTGATTGAGGTTTTGGCACCAAAGCAGCTGAGCTCTGGTCCAATCTTGTGTATTCCGTGCCCGTGTGTGTGCGAAAGGGGGACCGAAACGAGGCGTCACTGCCGGGTGACCCACGCATGCCGATCAGCCCAGTGAAAAAGGAAAAAGAGGAGCCTGCCTCAAACCCCCCTGTTTTCTGTGAGGGAAACACTTCACTGGGAAGAGGAGGATGGGTGGCTGTAACAGCGCGGACGAGGGCCAAAAACAAGCCTACTTCTCCAGCAGACAGCTGGCAGGAAAAAAAACCCAGTGCCAGGACATGTTGTTAGGAGCGGGAAGCCGGGGCGAGACAAGTGAAATTACTGTTTGGGTCGGGAGCCCGGCCTGCCTAATCTCACCAGCGGGAGCCTGCGGCTGCAGTAATCCAATTAGGGGAAGAGAAGCAATTTGTCAGACTCCCCACATAATGTAACCGTCTCCCTATAAACTCTTGACTCGTAATAACATTTGCTGAGTGTATGCATAAATCCATGGAGGTGGAGTCAGGGCTGGGGGAAACCAGCTGGGGGGCAGTGAACAAGCAGCTTCAGCACATTTCGGAAGTTTGCTTTGAATTGGCCTTGAATTGGAGCGTGAATTCTGATTGGCTTTTACACTCTGGCCTCTCGGAATCCCGCGTAACTCCTCTGCCAATCAGGATATTACACACCTTATGTACCCCAATCGTTTGTGGCCTTCTGGCCCTCTGAAAAACATGATGCCTCTGTGCCATTCGGGGGCCAGCTCATTGTCGGTAATTTGTGTATGTCAAGAACAGACATTACATTTTTTAGTGCAGCAAAATGTATCTTCTCTTAAAAAGAATATAAAAAGCACAACATCTACAAATGTAACTAAGAATCTTCAAGCCAGTGGAATATATTCTTGTTATTGTAAGGACCTCCCAACAATATACAAACCAGAGGCAACATTCAGGGACTCACGGCAGCCCTGGTTGTAGTCTGGCAAAGGTAACCTTTGGTAATCAAACACTGCTGCAGAGGATCATCAGTAACTGATTTGCACAGGTGATGTCCTTATTTAAGGCCAAGTGAAGCGATTTAAGGTAGTACCGTGCTCAACAGCAGCACCCCTTTTTCTTTTTGAACTTACATTTTAGTTGCTTAGCAGACACTTTTATTTTTAGTTAAAACATTTTTAATTTTTTAATTTAATTTTTAGTTTACAGTTTCAACATTCATCCACTTACACAGCTGGAAGGTACAACAGCTGGGGTGGGACTTGAACCAGCAACCTTTTGGTTACAAGCCTGCCACTACATCACCAGCTGCCCTACAACTTCCAACTAACCGTGGGTTAGTATTGCATCTAGTTCTCCTCCACCCTCCTGATTGGTAATGTCTTAAACTAGTACTTTTATTTTAGCTATACTGGTTCCACTTTGACAGCCCCTGGTCGTCCAAATAACTGTAAGGACTCGTTGTAAAGTGTTTATTAAACTGATTAATAAAATGTTAAATCTAAAGCTCAGGACCTTTCCAATTACGCCATCTGCTGGCCAAACACAAAAAGCAACTTTAGCGCCCCTCCTAATTATCCCCACTTCAGCAGAAACTAGACATCCTGTAGTGAGTCCTGGTGGAAATCATTCAGTGTGTGATTCTGGGTGGAAACTGACATTTCTTCTTCTTCCTTACTTTATTGTTAAAATGTACAAATTGTACCCGTAAAAAATTAATTTATTCCCAGTTTTATAGGGCAGGACAGAATTAACCCACTTCAGTGTTTGAACTATATCTTGTTCAATAAAATAATATCAAAAAGCATATAAACTCAAACACGATTCTTAGCGAATCTAAGCGGGTGAATATATGTTTTTAAAACTTGGATGCAGCAATGGCGTCAAGAACGAACTTAAATTGTCGTGTTCAATTGCTAAGTAAATGTGATTCATTGATAAGTCTAATTTGAAGACTCGTCGTCCACCTACCTTCTTTTTTAAAACAGATCGGCGCCTTTGTGGCAGATGCAATTAGCCGTACTGCCGAGTTGCATTGAGAAAAAAATCGATTACCTTACCCTGAAGATTCTACTGTCCGCGCGAAAAGTAGCCTAGATATAGGCCTCTATATGAATATAATAGTAATACAACCAGTGATCTGCATTCAACGGCGGTTTCATTCAACAAGCTGATAGTGTAATTATGTGGGCAGTAATGATAACAAATTAGGGCAATCAATTCGCGCGGCTAGCTCCGGATTTGGATGATGGGCAATATTGCAGAAGGCAATCCATCTTCTGAGTCCTGTCACACTAAAGCGCGAGGAAGCCAGCCGCCTATTGAAGGCGGAAACGGCGAAACAATGGTGGGGGATGCGGCCCGGAGATCAACCCTCCAGTTAACAGATAAAGAGTGATTTTCGTGCACTTACAGCTGCCACCCCTGAGTATGGCAGTAATTTTAAATACCTGAGCGTAGTGAAGCCAGTCGTCTCAGTGAGTCCTGTTATGACAGCTTACTGTGTGTGTACTGTAGGCTAGCATGGGAAAGACACAGGTGGAAGATGGGCACGAACCCTAATGTTTCCAATTGAACGAAAATTGTACGTCTTTATTATTGTTTTTGAACATGAAAGTAAAGTAATACTGGATTTTAAAAATGTGGATGAAGACTAAAAGGCCAGTGACAGGCCTTGTCCCCTCTTCATCATCTCATTTCAGTGACAGGCCTTGTCCCCTCTTCATCATCTCATGCCAGTGACAGGCCTTGTCCCCTCTTCATCATCTCATGTCAGTGACAGGCCTTGTCCCCTCTTCATCATCTCATGCCAGTGACAGGCCTTGTCCCCTCTTCATCATCTCATGCCAGTGACAGGCCTTGTCCCCTCTTCATCATCACATGCCAGTGACAGGCCTTGTCCCCTCTTCATCATCACATGCCAGTGACAGGCCTTGTCCCCTCTTCATCATTGCATGTCACTGACAGGCCTTGTCCCCTCTTCATCATCGCATGTCACTGACAGGTCTTTTGTCCTCTTCATCATCACATGTCACTGACAGGCCTTGTACCCTTTTCAAAATCCAGGATCATTATTTGCTTCAATAGATAGAGAGAGGGACACAAATTACAAAATATATGTTCAGCTGCTTTGAAAGCAACTAATAACTAAACCACAGTGTAAGTGTCTCCCTGGTCAACAAATGCAAACAGTTGCATTGTTTTCTTGTTTGATATCATTCCATCACTTGGACAGAAAACAATTTCAGTTGGCTTAGACTTTTGTTGTCTAATTGTATTGATAATTGGATTTTGCCATGTGGTACAGATATTAGCAGCAGCCATAGGTCAAACTTGTTTAACCCGATCAGGTCTCTGGAACGCTCAAACGCTGGGAGGCGACCATGTCTTTCGGTAATTAGCTAAATGAGCAAAACTCATTAAAACTTTTACTCTGTCTGTGTCTTCCTGGAAATGTTGTCTTCCACATTCCTGGAGAGAATGCATTGTGCACACTGAAAATATGTGGCATTGTGATTTGGTTCTTCTACTGAAAATGAATTTGTCACAGCCAATAGAAAAAAGCTAATCAAATTGCTATAGGGTTTAACATAGAAAAGGGACAGCAGGTACTTTAATTATTATTACCAAGGATTGATGACCAACCAGACCAAAAGTTATCGTAGGCCCTATCTACATACAGCACAAGGTTGCAAATATAATCTTTTTTTCCATTGGTGCAGTGCAAGATGAGACAATTGCTAGCATTATCCGATTGGCATTCAGCTATGACAGAATGTGTCACACGCTCAAATGCACCATAGTAACTGGGTTTGTACTGCCTTTCTGCAAAGGCGTCAGCTTTAAGGTAATTTCTGTTGCTTGGTTCCAAAGGTCAGAGGAACAGGAACGAATCATCAAGTTTACAATGAGCAACGTTTGTAAGGAAAGAGATTCCTAAATTTGTTTTAAGCCATCGCCTGTGGAATTCATTGTCAGACTTATATATCGTGCACTCTTGTGGCCCTATGTCGTACTGAGCGTGTGGAAATACTTACCATTCTCTGTACTTGTCAGTGTGTGGATGGACCTTATTACATAACAGACTACTGTAATTCAAACGGGGGAGTTAAAACACAAATGATCTCTCTTCTGGCAGTAATGAGTCTCATGTTTCCCCCTGATTTCATTTGCACTCCTCTGGGAGGAGTGTACAGTGCTGGTGACATGTGGTGACTAAACTGGGGTCATGTAAGGTCTGTTTCCATAGACATGGCTCTCTCAATTGTCCCCTTTTGTAACAAAATTCACCATATAGTAATCAAAGAGTGACACAGAAACCACTGAAAGGAGAGTAAAAATTGAGACCGGGGGGATACTTGGTAAGTTACAACCTTCCTTCCACAAACCACAAAAAGATTAGATAATTCTCCACATAAATTAGATTATTGCTCACATTTGACAACGACCTTAAATACACCCGTCTCTAAAATAACTCTCATTAAACAATGAGGCTTTGTGCCGGTCTCACTGCAGTTCCGTAAACTCATCATCTCACAGTTATTCTAGCTCTATTCAGTGAAATTACATATTGACATAATAAAATATTAGGTTAAAGTAGCCAGGAATACAGTCGGGAATGTTTTATATATATATTATATATATATATGATAAATATATGGATGAGATAAACACTTGTTCCATGAGGCATGAAATTAAAAGTCTATAAAAAAAATAATTTGATGAAACTGATCTAATCCACTTTCTAATTCGATGACACGTGACTCCAGTGAAGCCTGGTAATTTAGAGGACAACTGTTGCATGATATCTTTAACAAGAGGACTGCTTCCTCTCCATAATTAAGGGCCGCACTTTAGAATGAAATTACATAGGAAGACAAACTTTGACTGGCAGACGGTCAGTTTATAAGCTTTGAAAGAGGAGGCACAAACGAAAGGACCCTGACAGGCGCCACAGAGAAGATTTGGTGGCATTGAGGCAATCAAACTATTGATCGAGTTTAACTGGGGATCTTAATCCGCACTTCCTTTGAAAGCATCAGAATTCGGGATCACAGAGAATTCAATATAATCACAATATACAGAGGCAGTCGTCATAGTCAAAATGCTTTCGACCTATACATTTAATACTACATGTTAAGAATCAAATTTTAAATAATGAATTATGACAACCGTGGTCATTAGCCACAGTTGTCATACTGTCTGCTTCACATTTAAATGCATGCGTCACTGTGTTTTGTGTGATTATAGAGTGTGTGATCTTTGACCCTCCCCGTGTTAATAGTGTCTTCTCTGGGTGGAACTAATTGATTTTTACCAAGTAGCGTGCTCCCTCAGATAAAAAATCATATGACGACTCCAACTAACCCGAGATTTTCTGGAGGAAACACGTGCGCGAGAGCAGGCGAAGTCCGCCTAATTTTATCTCATTAGACGACTTACATTAGATACAGTAGCCTGGGTGGGGGCAGAAAGTGACCCCCAGTTCACCTTCATGTGATCCAAGCCTTCAGCGAACCTTTCTCAAAAAGAAAAAAAAAAACCCTCAAACACTGAGTTTCTTCGCTCTTGTTGCTACACAAGTTATCAAACTGATAACTAAACTATGTGTAGTGCTTAGCCTTAATTGATGGTTTATTGAAATCTCTATACACTCATAACTGTATTTTTGCAGTGATATGGCATACGTATGTTGGTGAATCCAGAAACATCCTGGGTGGACATTTGTCCACCCAGGATGGATAATAAAGTTAATCTTCTCTTCCCAGAAAGCAAAATCCCACTTGACCATTACCATTAGTAAGATAGGAACGTATGTATATATATCTATACCTATATATATATTGGCTATCTTAGATTCCGCGTTACAATAAACTGTAACGAGGTAGAAATGTAGAACAGTGTTCGTTCGTTTGAAGTTTTCTACAATTAAATCTTTGCATAAGAAATCTATGACACCTATGCATCAGTTCAATAAGAAACTACGCAACTGTTTAAACATATTTTGGGCATCAGACAGCTAGAATTATCAAGACAGATAAAATTGTTCCGAATGTAACCCCAAAGCGAAAAGACTATGACGTACATCAGAGGAAGGCGAAAATGTGACTAGTCGTGAATACGAAAGGCCATTCATAAACAGATAAGGTATCATATACCGCTTATCCTCACCGGCTTAATCTGGTGGTGTAGCCTAGATTACGTTTTCAACCAGGAACCCTCAACCCCTAACTACCATACCAAATATTAATATCTAATTATGCTCATATAGAAATCTAATTGTCAATGATTTTTTTAAATGACCCTTAAGAATTGACTAGCAAGAACACAATGGTGCATTTTTCTAGCTAGGTGAATTGACAGGACAACGATTTTGACATAGATATTTAAATTCGATCTTGCAATCACGAAGAAAACTGTAAGCGCCTGTTGGCTTTTGGCACTCTTCAAAAGTTTTCTTTTTCCCGGACACGGTGCTTCATTTTGCATTCCATTCTCATCACTTCTTCATGGTTTACTTTCATTCATTCTCTTCTTCGCCTTTCTCATTCTGAATGCCACATAACCGTAATAAAGCTTTGTAAATTGA
Source organism: Hiodon alosoides (assembly GCA_025775065.1). NCBI lineage: Eukaryota > Metazoa > Chordata > Actinopteri > Hiodontiformes > Hiodontidae > Hiodon > Hiodon alosoides. The sequence continues at coordinate 563 of JAOYSI010001547.1, read as the reverse complement.
TTTAGCTAATTGATTTCAGCGCTTTCTCTCTGAATCACGTTGCCTCCAGTCATGTGATTACGACGGTTCCTACTTTCTTAGTTAATCGGAGTGGACGTTTACTGCTACTAGGAGGGGATTATACGGTTGAAAGCGCAAAACGTTACAGTACAGTAGTCTAGAAGCAAACTATAATGATCTAAAACTCTCTGTTGAGTGTGACCACGCCCGCTTTCTCAAAATGATTTGAACAAGAATGCCGGCAGCGTTAAAGGAAAAGACAAGCGAGAAGCTTCTGTCCTTGTTTTTACATCCTCTCAACTGTTTAAGGATTGATCTTCGTTTATATTTTCATAAATGGCTGAAGAAGTATTGTTAACGTCTCCAGGGAAAATTCAAACGGTAAGTCTTTTTAACTTACAATAAGTAAAATAGATGACACGAAGGGGACACCGTTATGATTTTAAAAATCCTTGTAAAGCAATTAAACGCGTCCAGGATCAGTTTTCTGAAACGGAATATATTGGGTCGTAAGTGCCAGTATGTGTGTGTGTGTATGTATATGTATAAATATATGTGTGTGT
>JAOYSI010001545.1:0-15057 GCA_025775065.1 Hiodon alosoides | reverse complement strand
AACATACTCACTGAAGTAAAGATGGCCCTGTAGTCGGTAGTGCTGAACGTAGGCATGTAGCCTTAGTAACATTACTTAACATACTCACTGAAGTAAAGATGGCCCTGTAGTCGGTAGTGCTGAACGTAGGCATGTAGCCTTAGTAACATTACTTCACATATTCACTGAAGTAAAGATGGCCCTGTAGTCGGTAGTGCTGAACGTAGGCATGTAGCCTTAGTAACATTACTTCACATACTCACTGAAGTAAAGTAATGACATACCCCTCCCCCCCGGTACTTTTAAGCACAGTTCCTTGTCCAGCATGCCACTGTAGAGACCGGCAAAGGGAAAACCTGTACATCTGGCCTTGAGGAATCACTATGCGACACCATTGTAACACTACTACACAGAGATCACCCCTATCTGCACACTCTGATTCCCACCCCATCACCCCTATCTCACACCCCTATGACACTGGAGACGCACGGTAAGAAAAAAGTTCAGTGTAACCTTGGGAAAGTGAATCAGTGTGATTACAGATATTCATTTATCTTGTATTCATTGGGACAGCAAGACCGCAGTTACCGTCCTCCAAGTTGAGCTTGTGTAATCGAAAAACAAAGGGGGGGGGGGAAGAAAAACCTAACAAATAATACGTGCCTGAGATATGTGCAAATGCCACCAAATGACGGAGCAGCCAACTTCTCTCGCATTAATGAAGATTAATCTTCCATCGTCGAGCAGAAAGAGTCCATAATCATTGGCTCTGATGGCAGGCGGGCGCCCACGTGACCAGCCGGTTGGAGACTGGCGAGGCGTGTCTAAATGGCTGGCGCAGATGTGCCGGTTGATTAATACACAGATAAGCACACTGTATATGTTTACCCGGCGAAACGTTCCTGATATTATTCTCCCCTCAGACGCCGTGCAGAGAGAGGCTCGTAAAATTTCATTAAGGACAACATGTGCCGGAGAGGGAAATTTATGAGCACCATTTATTTTAATCACAACTCTTTGGAAAAGCTTTTAAATGCAATTTTCTTTATTACACAGATCTGGGCGAGTGGGTTTCACATCCTCCTACCCTTCCGATTCCAGGGTGCTAAATTAAAAAGGTTGCCATCCTCACCGTCTGTCACCCCCCCAGGGCCCCAGCTGCCTTCCGTACACGTTACCCCCCCCCCCCCGCCTCGCAGTCAACGACACACAGAAGAACATGGACACACACGCGTCGCCATGAACCGCGTACCGGGGTGCACTACCCACCAGCCACACGCAGCACACATGGCAGGTGCACATGCATCAGTGGTGGTGAGCGCACGCAAACGCACCTACGCCACACCGTTGTTTTTAAGCATTTGTCCTTCCGCTCTAATACAATTCTGCTTCTCCTGCTCTACGGCAGAAAGATTCCCTTTGCTCGCTTGAAATTCTCCCACTACACTTTATCCAAGGTTTCTGCAGGTGCTGAAATACCTTCCTGAAGTGCCATAACCCATTGCTTATTGCAGTATAAAAAGGCTCCTTTCACAGGGGTGGGGAAAATAACGGGAACTCTCACGATTAGTATCCCAGAACAAACATCCGCTGTATATCCAGTTCCCCAGGGCACTCCGTTTAGTTTCAGTCTAGTTACAAATAAACGCTGTCTCTGATGTCAATAAGTCGGGGAAAGAGCATTCCCGATCATTCAGACAAATGAATACTTACATCAAGAAACAATAAGAAACCCCGTCACAAACTTTGTACATTGTGCACACACTCCGTTTTATAAACTATTCAGAGAAACTATTTCTCTGAAGGAATAATGTCGTACATAAGGAGAAAGATTTACCGCACTGGAAAAATTAGATCACCTATTCCTGTGATTTCTATGCCTGGCCTCTGCTTATCTGTTCTTTGCCATCTGCTGACATGCGGATGACAACAATGCAGAAAGCTCATTACTGCCAGGAATGGACATATTTGGCTCGTTTTATAGGCACGGGAATACGAACAAAGACAGATCTTGATACTCACCGTTGTTGCCACTGACTGTCAAAAAAAAAGGATTTAGTCGAAAAATTACTCGGTAGTGCTATTTGAGTAGACCTAGATTATGAAATGGACCTACAAAATACAGAGCGGGGTCGGTATGACCCAATTCACTGAGTTTCTGACCTTCCCATGTAAATCCCCACATTTTAGTGTACCCAAGAAAAACATCTTTGTTTAAACCTCAGACAGAACACGTTTCACGATCCTCCCTACCCAACCTGAAAGGACACAGCTGTTTTACTGATAAATCCACAGCTGTTGCCAATAACTCCCCAGCGGTTGCGTACAAATACACAGCTGTGTTATTGATAAATCCACAGCTGTTACTGATGAATGCACAGCCTTTACTGGTGAACCCACAGATGTTACTGGTAGATCTACATCTGTGTTATTTATAGATCCACAGCTATGTTACTGAAAGATCCACATCTGTCTAACTGAAAGATCCACATCTGTGTTATTTATAGATCCACATCTGTGTTATTTATAGAACCACAGCTATGTTACTGAAAGATCCACAGCTATGTTACTGAAAGATCCACATCTGTGTTATTTATAGATCCACATCTGTCTAACTGAAAGATCCACATCTGTGTTATTTATAGATCCACAGCTATGTTACTGAAAGATCCACATCTGTCTAACTGATGGAGGACCCCTAGTGTTGGGTAGCTAGCAGCCTTTGTTGATTTTCTAATAGTCTGTACACATTCATTGTTTTGTATTGTAATGCAGCTGATATAGAAAAGACACAACAGGTTTCTCCAGGATTCATTACAAGGTATCACTGAGCCGTGCTCTTTTTTCGTTTCAGATCTGCACAACAGCGTCTCACCGAGCTGCACTGCAATCATACGTAAGGAGAGAAAGCAGCATGTGCTCAAAAACTGAACAAAGAACTAAATAGAGAAGACAAGCAATTTGTCCTAAACACAGCAAACTACCTCATCAATACGCGGCACTCGTCTCTCCGTCCAGCTAAATTAGTCCTCGTGCTGCAGCGACACCACACCTTCACATGCCAGCATCGCTGTTTTTTCAAACCAACACAAACGCCAATGACAGCGGCCACTTAATGTAATTATGGGCTCATAAATGTTGTGTTACCTTACTAATGCATTCGAGAGCTAATTACAGCACAGTGTTCATGGCCAGGAGGCACTCAACACGTTTTGAAAGGGTACTAACCTCACGCGTCACAGCATGCAACGGGTTAATAAAAGCATCAAGAGGAAACAGTGCAAGATGGACACCAACGTCAATCTACTCCACAGGCACCGGAGTTTGCCTGCCAGTTGGATGGAGATCAGTGTCAGTGATAACCCGTGTCAGTGAGCAGGAGCCACATCTTCTTTCGTGTCGACAGTCTTTGACACCAAGCCCCAATGACAAGGCGTTCCGTCACGCTCACATCCCGTCTGCTTCGCCACAGATACCCAGTTCATACTAACGTGAGGCTCTCAGGACCATAATCCATGAGATGAGAGATAAAAGTCCCCTACATGACAAAGAGGACAGAGAAAGTGTCAGACAGAGAAAGTGTCAGACAGAGAAAGTGTAGGACAGAGAAAGTGTCAGACAGAGAAAGTGTAGGACAGAGAAAGTGTAGGACAGAGAAAGAGTAGGACAGAAAAAGTGTCAGACAGAGAAAACGTAGGACAGAGAAAGTATCAGACAGAGAAAGCGTAGGACAGAGAAAGTGTCAGACAGAGAAAGTGTCAGACAGAGAAAGTGTAGGACAGAGACAGCGTCAGACAGAGAAAGTGTCAGACAGAGAAAGTGTCAGACAGAGAAAGCGTCGGACAGAGAAAGCATAGGACAGAGAAAGCATAGGACAGAGAAAGTGTAGGACAGAGAAAATGTGTGACAGAGAAAGTGTCAGACAGAGAAAGAGTCAGACAGAGAAAGTGTAGGACAGAGAAAGTTTCAGAGAGAGAAAGAGTCAGACAGAGAAAGTGTCAGACAGAGAAAACGTGTGACAGAGAAAGTGTCAGACAGAGAAAGTGTAGGACAGAGAAAGTGTAGGACAGAGACAGCGTCAGGCAGAGAAAGCGGTCTGGGGATGAAGTGGCGGACTCACCTGCCAGTTGAGAGATAAGAAGACTTCTCTCATTCTTGGGGGAACAGGGATCTTAATTAGTTATTCAAGAACATGACCGCTCAGTGGAGTTCACCCCATTCCTGTTAACCCTAGCTTTTCCACCCCGTCTCGTCTGGCATTCAAAATCCGTGTGTTTACCCACCATATTATCTTGCATACTCATAAAAGCAGTAAGAAGCAATCCTCCATGGCAGTCAAATTCAAGTCAAGTACCCCGCGCCCCCCCCACACACACCTTAGCACAGTGTACACAAATGCAAAACAATCACACTTATTGACACTGCCGTCAGTTCATGTAGGCAAGAAACACACAGCCAGGAGAGAGCGAGCGAGAGAGCGAGAGAGAGAGAGAGAGAGAGACAAACACACACACAAAACCTGCTGCCAGTTTTCCTACAGAATGCTTTTGCAGAATAATATAAATCACAGGAAATGAAACAGGGGAGAAGGGGCAAGAGACAGAGCGAAAGAAAGATGGATGTATCAGGAAACTGGGCAGGTGTAAAAGAGATAAAAATTCTCCTCTTTCTAATGCGCTCCGTGTTTTGTCAAGGCTTTGGGAATACTAGTCTAACCTGTTCCAAGCTCATTGTGCTTTGACTGATAGAGCGGGCAGAGTGGGCAGAAGGGGGGTAAAAAACGGCGAGAGGAAGGGTGGGAGTAAAATGGGATCTCTCGGAACAAGCTGCACGCTCATTACAGGAGCAGGAGAGAAACCTAGATCTAAGACAGGGAATTAATTCAAGGACAGGGTCGCCATCATTATTCCTCTGCTCCTCGCACGCTGAAACGGCCACAACTCAGGTTATGGGGGCCGTGGGACACTGCAGCTGTGCCCCCCCCCCATTAAGGAAATTGGCCAGGTAATAATCAAGCCGTACATATGGGTAAGCGTAAGGGTATACGGTAGTAAATGTACTTTATGTTGAAGTGTAGCCTACTCTAAGCACATCATAAAAGATACAATAAGAGCGTACAGCACTACAATTGGGATGCTGAAACAGGCGATCGATTCTCTACCCTGGGAACACACGGTTGCCTGCACAGTCGCACAGTGACAAATATGAACGGAGCTGTTGCCGGGAGAGACCTCGTCTGTCCGTATTCATTAGGATCGCACTGTTTCGCAGCCTCGGAGAACAGCCATTCAAGCTGCGCCAACGGACACATACGCGCGCACAAGGAAACGCAGACATATAAGATCAAACTGACACGCAATCGCATCGACGGCAGTCTGACACGTTGGGCTCAAGAACGCACACTTGACTAACGTCATAAGAAATCAAACGATATAGGCTATTGTTCGATATACTCCTGGGAAACCCATTTATTTGCATATGACTAGTTTATATAGGACAATAAGATAGAAAGAAAAAGCTTTTAGACTTTTTATTTTAAACTGGTATACTTAAAAATAAAGTTAAATGGCTGTAGTACTGTGCAATTTGGCGATTCGAGCATTTTGGACGCGACCCTCACTGAGAAGCGAAGTGTTCAAAGCCACCCAGTTCCTCAGTTCATTCGACATAGTCACGTGCAATTTCACCGTTCTCACAACTCTACATAATATTGTTAAAACTTTATAACCTATGGCCTACACACCGACTATCGATTTATAAGGCTGTTTATGATTCTACTCGAGGAATTCAGAAACATCAGATAAATTAGCCTACATGACACAGGCGGCTTTAAAATATATTTTCAGTGTATTAAATATAATTTCTGACAATATTCAGAGTAATGAAATCCACATACCAGCGCTAAGCCCTTGGCTGCAGTCTGGGAGTTCGTGGCACTGAGCGGCGCTTGTTGCAGGGAACCTGGAGGTGTGGTGTCCCGCTGCGCCGCTGACCCTACGCGGGCTACCAAGTGATGCCGCTGCAGCAGCCGCTGACGTTGCTGATGTGGATGTCGGCGCGACCGTGCAGCTGGGCCCGTTCTCGAAGGCGAAACGCGGCGGCGGGTGGCGATGCTCATTGTTGCTGATGCTGGAGGGCTGCTGAGTCTGGAGGTGCTGCGGTTGTTGTTGATGCTGACGGTGGTGGTTGAGATTATGATGATGCCCGCCGCCGCCCCCGCCCCCGCCTCCTAGCAGCGGGATTTCCACCATGGTGGGTCTCTCGTACCTCGTCCTGCTAGCCGACCGCTTGCTGGAGAAGGTCTTGAGGGTGCTGTAGGGGCTCCGCTGTCGGCATATTTTGGGGACGCAGACCCCTTCGTCTGCCGGGTGCATATCCCCGTCCATTCCGGTAAGTCACGGCTCGCCGAATTACTTTCCTTTTTCTATTGTGTTTCGTGTCCCCTTGTGTGTCAGTGTGTCGCTGCTCCCCCAGCTACCTCTCTGCGTTTGTCTCGCTGTCTGGCTCCGCATCTCCGGCACTTCTCACTCAGTCCGAAAGAATGAGACGGAGAGTTGACTTAACTGACAAGCGACGGGACCAATCCCCAGAAGGTAACGGCGCGTTTTTAGCAATTCTACCAACTGTAGGGTGCGCGGGCGGGACTGCGCGGGTTTGCACGTTGTGTGTTGCACTCGAACGGACTGTCTTCAAGCGGTCATGTATTCGGAAGCACGGAGGAGCGAAAAGTAGCCTCAACAGAATAGAAAATATTTAATTTGCTGAAATACGAAGGGGCGCACACGAATACAAATTCCAGCTATTAACGATCGAATGATGCACAAACCGTTTTACTTTTTTCGTTAGTAAAAGTTAAAGAGTGCCTTAATCGTTTCAGTCGAATATTGTATTCCCGTTTACGCAAATTGCAAAGTGGCGGTTCATTGGGTCAATCCGTTTCCGTATCTAAATTATAGACAACCACCGGGAAAAAAAAAAAAAAAAAAACTTTTTAAACTCTCGCCTTCTAAATACTTAAAACACAAACTCCTTCATAGTAAATAAAAATCCGAATTTAAACCAATTCATAAATTATTTAGAAGACAATTTGAAAAAACTTCATAAATCCAGTAGCCAGAGAATGGATGGCGTATACTTCAATGGTCTGACACGATTCCAGGGACTGACGGACGATACTAAGGACAGGAAATGTCGTCTTGCAAATATCTGAAAGTCAGTCATGAGTACAGCATACGATTAGACAAGATATTAAAAGTATTCGCTGAGAATAAAACAAACTGACAAACACATGCATTTGATGGACATACAGAAAGAACGAGTTGGGCAGGTATATTGACGACCACCCGCGTACATAGACATCTAACACAGCTAGCCTATTTGACGTCGGCAATTATTAGCGTATTTCTTTACATGCAATTTCCAATAGCCAGATTGCAATCGACATTCTATAGAACTATGAGGATTTTATAAATCGCATTCTTGCTCAAAACGATCACCGTGTTACGTTAAATATTCCACTTCATTTTTAAATGGGTAGTTTCGTTGTGATCAGCGCCCCCTCCCCATTCACCGACTAGACATTGTAACTGCATGTGCATTTTGATTCGAAATCCTTACTTCGGCATAGTGGGTCTCAGATTAATAGGGCATTTTAGGTTTTCTCTCGTCGACTTTTGTTATCGGTCACGGTTACAAATCAGCGAAACATATTGCTCACCTCTACACTGGTTCTGCATAGATTTTATGGAGTTGGTATTTAAATCCAGTAAAGTTTTATAGTGCTACGTTATTGCTGCATAGCGGAAGCGACTGTTTACAAATTTAAATTAATCTAGTCGGAAATTCGTTTTTATAAGATTAATTTATTTTACCAGACAAATATACATGAATAGCTTACGGAAAAAGACATAGAAGAAAATATCTTAGAACCTTCTTTAGGCCTACATCACGTTTGAGGTTGGATTCAAGCACGTAACGCCTGCACGTTTCACATGCGTTCTTCCAATTAATTGGAGCATCCCTTATGTTTAATTTATTTTATTAAAGGCGGGACACGAGAAAATAACTAAAGCAAAGTCCTGTCTTGTAAAGATTAGTTTCATTGAGGCTAACGAATTCAGGCATCTGGATGCGCTAGGCGTTTTACCGATCCACCGGCTCTACGCCCTCTTTTTATTTATTAATTCGACTAATGGATGAGTCAGGTTGTTTCCAACTTTGCAACTTTACAAATACATCCATTCTTTCCTGGCTGCTTCTGATTTAAAACGATCTCCGAAAGATGCAAAGAAAACCTCCGTGTTCATTCTCATAGCTGCCAATTTTAAGAAGACTAAAACCCTTGACGACGTTAAAACTGGCTGCCAAATCACTTCCTGCTTTATATATATATATATATATATATAAATCGTTAAAATCGTTGATATTTTTTTGGGCCTCAACATTTTTTATTGGGTTAAGGTCAGGCCTTTGACTCCAGCCATCCCAGAATAGAAATCTACAGCCCGTTCGGTTTGTAGACGTATCAGTGTCGGGTAACTATCTTTAGGATAGTTGTCTTAAAGCACGGACCACCTTCGCCTCACCAACAGATGCCTTGACATTCTCCTGCAGAGTTTTCTGGTAGAATCTTGAGTAATTGTTCGCTCAATGATAGCAAGCTGTCTGAAGGTCCGGAAGCTGCAAAGTAGCTCCAAATCATAATATTGCCACCACCACCACCACCACCACCACCACGCCTTATGGTTGGTATGCTGAGCATACCTTGTTGGAATGCAGCGTTTCTCTTTCACCAAACGTAACCTTGCGCATTCATGCCAAAAAGTAGCACTTTTTTGCCTCACCTGTCCACGGTATGTTTTTCCAATAGCCGCTTGGATCACACCGGTGGTTTTCAGCAACATTGAGACAGGCAGCAATGTTATTCTGGGGCAGCAGTGGTTTCCTCTGTATCCTAGCAGGCTCACCATGTTTTCTCAGGGTTTTCTGAACTGTCAGAAAGTATGGTGGAACGCTGTCATGAACGCTGACATTAGCCAATGCAAGAGATGCCTGCAAATCTTTCGTTGTTACACCCCGGGGGTTCTTTGTGACCTTCTGGAAGTACTATATCCTTGCTCTTGGAGCAAGTTTAGTTGGAAAATAACTTCAGGCAAGAGTATCAATGGTGTTGAATTTCCTCCCTTTGTACACTATCTGCCTGACTGTGGATTGATGGAGGCCAAAGTATTTAGCAATGTAACCCTTTCCAGCCTCTAGAGCATTGGCAATTCTTTTTCTGCGGTCCTCGGGAATCTCTTCCGATCTGGGCATGATTCACTTCATAAATCTGTGTAGTGCAGAGCATACTGCACGGGTATATATATTTTATAGGGAAGGGCCCCTCAGACTCACACCTGATTGTTGTCTCATTGATCGAAATATTAAATTAAGACTTATAAAGAGCAGATCATATTTTAGGCCAATACAGATAATTCTGAAGGATTTTCAAATTTTCTCACAAATGAAAAGCAAACAAACCTTTTTTTTAAACGATTACGTTGTTTTTTAAAACAATGAATGGAAGTAACCTATAGCCCACTTTTCTGTGACTTTACTAACAAAAAAATACCACAAACAATAAAGTCAACATCGGTGGCTGTTCTGTGATTACCTAATCCTTCAGATAGGTCGGAACATTAACTACAAATAAGGAAAATATCGCCGCAAGAGGGCAGTACATCAATAGAATTGTATTGAGTGGAATCGGCGTTACGTGACATGGCAGGTGTAATAGAAAAGTTAAAGGTGAAGTTAACATTTCTGTAATGACTGAACATCGGTTACCGGTTCACAGAAAGATTCAACGCACAGAATGAAATATTTTCTTTATGATTCAACAAAATAATGGATGACGTTTACGTTTATATGAGTTTTTATGACATTCGAATGCCTTGAGCATTTATAGAGCATTTTCGAGCTCTATTTAAAACCAAAGTTTTGATTTTGTTAAAAAAATAATAATTAAAAAACTGTAATTAGTAATTTAACAACTTGGCACAAACAATCCATATTTTCATACAATGGACTGAAAATAAATAAAAAATAAGTGAAATCTGCATGAGACTTACGGATTTATTGTAAATTATATTTAGACTGTTTAAGATGCTAAAAACGCGATCAACCTGTTGGGTTATGTCGCCTTTGCAATTTAGGAAAAATCCTTTGGTCTTGGCTCGGATGGGGCCCGCGCCACTGTGCTCCGACGCGAACGCGCATGTCTGAACAGCTAGCGGCGTGCGAGTCTCTATACCGCTCACAAAAAGCAACAGATTTTAAATGAGGTGAAGAGCAAACCACACCAACTCTGCGCGGGACGCCCAGGGGATACGTGACCATTCGCTGGATAAGCTCCAAGCTGGTACATTTATGTTTCAGAACAAGAAAAGGAGGGAGACGAGAGCAGGATAGATTTTTTTAAATAAAAAAAATGCCGTGAACGTTTTCATTTTAATGTAAACCTGAACTTTGTGGCAACAGCAAGTGTAAGCTATTCTGAATCTCTGCTCTCTAAGTGTCGGGGCGACTTTCACGTCAGTTGAAATGCGCGGTAGGCTACCTTAGGCTCGCAAACGCCTTTGAAGGATCTTTTTGATTCTGCTTGTTATTGTGCACTTTTAAAATTCGAACCTGGGATATGAGACAAAATAAGACTATTGCTTAATAAACGTCGTTCTAAGGATTATAATTTGTATTTTTTTTTTATATATAATTTGAAATGCCCGAGGTGTTCATTCGTAATCTTTGAGAAAATATTATACGAATTTAATACTCATATAATTACATCAGTCGGTCGGTGACTACAGCTGGAGGGAGCCCCGCGGCACTCCAGGGATGGTGCGCTTGTTGAACTGCCTTTTGCTGGGGTACTTTACATGGAATTTGCGGATATCTGATGCCCAGGGGGAGTATTGCCACGGCTGGCTGGACAGCAATGGGAATTACCACGAGGGTTTTCAATGTCCGGAAGACTTCGACACTATGGACGCAACCGTATGTTGCGGGTCCTGCTCGCTACGGTACTGCTGCGCGGCGGTGGACGCAAGGTTGGACCAGGGCAGCTGTACTAACGACAGGGAACTAGAAAACACCGAAATTGCTGCACGTAAGTAGCTTTTAATTTTATCACCAGAAATATCCTATTCGTATTGTAAATAACAGTGATGATAATAGTATGCAAATAGCTGCCTCAAAATGAAGAATTAATTGTTAAAGAGAACGTGTGAAATAAGGTTGTGTGCGATGGCAAACTCATTTAGACATTAGCCTACTTCATAATCGTGTGTAAAATACTGAGTTCTAGCGCACAAATAAAGCACACGAGACAACCAATGTAATACGATTCATAGGCAATAGCAATCATTTAGCTTCAATATAATAATGTCTAACGTTTACTGAAACATTAGTACAAACAAATTACATTCGTTATAATTATAGGCTACACGAGAGTAAATGGCAGTTTAATTAAAAGTTTCGCCATCTATAAATAATCGTAGGTTTCGTTAGCTACTAATAAGTGTATGCTTTTTTTTCGTAACGAATGCGTCCTTATTATATTTATTACAAAGATTGGTTAAAGCCCCACTTACTTATTTCAGTTAATACTTTGCGCTGTATGAACGTTGAGTCTTATCGATCACCTTAATACAGATACATTTATTTTCGATTTTATAATCTCGGGAGACAGCATCTATTTTTAATAACAAACGTGTGATAAAATGTCAAATGTCAAAAATTGTCAAAAGCAATAAGCTTAATATTTTCTGAATGCAGTTTCATATTTTATCATACGCAATAATTTTTTAATTGCATCTGGAACCGGTTAGTTTTAGCATTTTAAAATGTTGACTTCTAAGATTACGTTTTCATTGTTGATTAAAGATAAATAAGACCAAATGCCGCGAATTTTAATATACAGCAACAAAATCTATTATTGGCAATCATATTAATCAATTAACCAAGAAAACATTTGTTTAAAGTAGTATTTTTTTTGTGTGGATAAATCTAGTTTTTATCCGACACAAAACTCAATATGGTTTTATTGTCTTAAACTATATAATTACTAATTCAGAAATGGAGTAATCATTTAGGTGGTGACAGGAGATATTGGCTTCATTATTCACACGGGACATGCGGTTTTAACTTCAGAAGAAAATAAGCGTTGCTTGGGAACCTTGCTGAGCGGAGTGAGACGGAGCGCAGTTTAAAAAAAAAATGTACTAGTCATTTATTTGACGAGAGGTGAACTGGCTGTCATAAACATCGAACACGGGTCGAGAAATTGAATCAGGCACGCCATTCACCTGAAGAGTCACCAAATTTGATGTGAAGCCTAGTTGGAAGAGAAGAAGTACATGATATAAATAAAAAGTTTGTCTTAGAAACAAACCTGTATGTGTCATGGTCACAGTTAGCATAGCATTTATTTGGTAATTCATGCAGACGTACTGATAACGAACTAGATTGGACTGAAGTGGAATGTTAAACGCACCACAAAACTCGAATGAGAAAAACAAAACAGAAAACTAAGAGTTTCGAAGAGTACTGGAATTGAGAATGTAAAGGAAGTATTGTAAAGTACCAGTTATATTTTTAGTAATAAAAAAAAAAAAAAAAAATAAGTGTTTGCATTATTATTTAGCCTAAGTGTTCATGGTTTGCAGAAAACTTCGTGAAAAATACAGAACTGAACAATGAATCTTTAACACTTAAGACTAGAGGGTTACCGATATGTTTTTGTGCGTCTATCAATTCAACTGAATGAAAATTTGGAATTAATGAATATCTTGAATGAATTATCTTGAAGTCCACATTTAATAATACAAAAATTAGGCTTTGAAGTAGCCCACCCACATATCCCTGATTTTGAGCCTTTAACAGGTTGCTAAGCGGTTATTTGGCGGTTTGATTAACCCATTAACCAAGAGGAAGAACGGCGACCGTAATTTTCCAAAACGGTACTTAGCGTTTTACGAAAAGGTAAAGAGAGAAAGGGTATACTTAAATATACAAATTGTATTGTCTCTATATATTGTATAAATGTTTTATATATAAGTAAATACAATTGCTGCAGTGTATTATATAAAATAGTAATAGTATTAATTAACAGCAAGAGCTCTTTAACTTAGATGACAAAGTGCTTGCAGTTCATATCTAAAATATCAAGTTAAAAAATTGCAAAATGGTCCACATTTAGGAGCATCAAAAAACAAATACAAATTAAAACCAAAATCAATTAAAACCGCATTCAAGTTCGATTGTCAGTCAATCATTAAAACTATCGTTGCATCCACTATATATAACGGATGTAAAACAATTCAACAATCGCATAATCTGTCAATTTCTTTTATCATTGACTCAAAACTTCCGTTTTGCCTCCAGGGGAATAACGTCAATAAATATCCGCGCAGGCAGTTAAAATTATTTTTGATTAACGAGTGACGTTTTTATTTTCATTTTCTACATATTCTTAAATTTCTGACATCGCGTTATAGACACTACTTCTTACACTCACCTGGTTTTACAATATACTCTCGTTGAATTTTGAATACATTTGACAGGTTTAACCAAACCAAATCCAATTAACTTCAAAACGGATTTTAGGATTCTACAAATTAGTTGTGATGGGATTATACAGGCAAATGAATAAAATTATAAACACCAAAAGTAAATATAATAAATAAATATAATAAAAAAAAAAAAAACGGCATCTCACTGGTTTTCACAACTTTTTTTGCCATTATACGGTCATCATTAAACAAAACCTACTATCTATTTTTTTATTTTTTTGGTACTGCAGTAATACGTTTATTAAGTGTAAAAAGTGCTTTAGAGGGAAAAGAAAGCTGAAAGTGAAAACACAAAACAAAGCGTCTCTGTCACCACCGTTCTTCCTCCGCCCTGCAGCTGACCACGCCTCCTCTCTCTGCTCCCCAGAGCCCGTCTACGTGCCCTTCCTGATGGTGGGCTCCATCTTCGTGACCTTCGTGGTGGTTGGCTCTCTGGTGGCGGTGTACTGCTGCACCTGCCTGCGGCCCAAACAGCCGGCTCCGCCGCCCATCCGCTACTCGCTGCGGGGCTGCCAGGGGGAGACCGTCCCCATGATCCTGACGGCTGCCCCGTCCAGCCTGCGCACCCCGTCCCGTCAGTCTAGCACCGCCACCACCAGCTCCGGCTCCGGCTCTGGCTCCGTGCGGCGCTTCTCCCTGGGAAGGGCTGACGTCGGGCAGCAGCACAGCTGCCTGGTGTCCTCGCCCCAGATGCAGCCCGCGCTTCTCCCCCCGCCGCCGCCTCCCTACACCTCCCCACTGCAGCTCCACCCCTCCCAGGGCGCCGGCTTCCTCCTGCCCCAGCAGTACTTCTCCTTCCCCCTGCAGCCCGAGCCACTGAAGGGCTTCGCTGATTTCGGGCAGAGCTGACAGGCTGAGACGCGCGTCTCTGCCAGATTGAACCCCGTGGGACCGTTTGTCGGTGGACATTTAAACTATCTTTAAAAAAGAACAAAAGACTCAGAAGTAGTCCAGCCCAGATGCTGCATTGGGGAGGGGGGTGGGGGGCTCACTTGCATAAACCTCCTGTGGAGTCGGACAGGGCAGGCCCCAATATTAAGGACACGGGGGACAGACAGGCTGCCGATTTCACTGTAAAGAAGAGGAGTCTAATGCAGAGGCTCAGCAAAGGGGATGCTGGGAAGGAGGAGGACCTCTCCCAATGCACTGGAGAGCCGGGGATCTTCCACGCCAGGTCTTACAGCTGGTTTTGAAAATATGCACTTTTTATGCGTTATCTGTTTAAACTAATTCTCCGCCCTCCTTTCATTCTGACCCAGAATGGATGAAAATCCCTTTTCTCAGTTGCATATATATTTGAACCAAACTGACATGATCGGGAAATATGAATTCTGAGAATCCATTGCGGACTTAGATTCTTGGCGGCCAGAGTGATGGATTTTTAGGGGGGGGGGGGGGGGGAAAAAACATGGCAATAAAAATGAATTTAACAAAGAAAAAGAGTAGGTAAATGACGGAAAACGCAAATAAC
>JAOYSI010001544.1:0-16985 GCA_025775065.1 Hiodon alosoides | reverse complement strand
ATCAAGCACCTAGCCATGCAGTCTGCCTTTACAAACATTTGTGAAAGAATGGGTCATTCTAAAGAGCTCACTGAATTAGAGCGTGGTACTGTAAAAGGATGCCACCGTTACAACAAGTCAGTTCGTGAAATTTCTTCCCTGCTAGATATTCCATGATCAACTGTAAGTGGTATTATTGCAAAGCGGAAGCGCTTAGGAACCACAGCAACTCAGCCACGAAGTGGCAGACCACATAAAGTTACAGAGCGGGGTCGCCAAGTGCTGAGGCACATAGTGCGTAAAATTCGCAAACACTCTGCTGACGCAATAACTGCAGAGTTCCAAACCTCCTCTGGCATTAATATCAGCTTAAAAACTGTGGGCCGGGAGCATGGTCGAGTAGCTGTATGCAAGCCTTACATCAGCAAGCACAATGCCAAGCGTCGGATGGAGTGGTGTAAAGCATACCGCCACTGGACTCTGGAGCAGTGGAAACGTGTTCTGTGGAGTGACGACTTGTGTGAACATATTCTGTCTGATAGACTAGTCTGGGTTTGGCAAAAAATATTGTAGAAAGCCTTCCCAGAAGAGTGGAAGCTGTTATAGTTGCAAATGGGGACCAACTCAATATTAATGCCTATGGATTTAGAATCGGATGTCATTAAAGCTCCTGTAGGTGTAATGTGTAGGTGTCCCAAGACTTTTGTCCATATAGTGTGTGTGTAACAAATGGTAACAAATGTATTACTATTTTTATTAAATGTAATAAAACATATATTTTTTTAAATTTTTGCGTTTAAACTTAAGGATTGGGCAAGTTTAATCAAAATTAAATCTGTAAAAGCCGAAATATAATGAAATAAAATAAGAAAGGGAGAGAAACAAGACTGTAATTTTTTAGAATAGTTTATTTTCGTGTTGAAATTATTACTTAATGATTACAACAATAAATATAAATGTCAATTGCCAGGAATTTCAAATCTTTATATTGTATTACTGGAAGTTGTTAGACAAATTATACAATTTTTTTGACAAAATAATTAATGGTTTTAAATGTTACACTGTCATTTTAAAATGTATGCTGTATAATGGGTGATTGGGGTTAAGCGAGGAAGCTAGCAGTTGCATTTCTTTTGGACATTTATGTGCATTACTATTCAAGATTAAATTTTACAATTAAACATTTTTATAAACATTAAATTGCAAATCAGAATTAAAAATAATTAATCAATTAGTAGAATAGCTCTCTTTAATCTGTTATATATATATATATATATATATATATATATATATATATATATAGTGTTCTACAGGAAATATAATTTGAAAATACATAAGAAAGATAATAATGTGTCAAATTAAAAAAATCAAACAGTTTCTTAAATCCTAATTATTATCAGCAATACGATTTAGTGATTAAGATATAGTCAAGCGCCCTTGAGATATAAATATCAGATGATCCACACTTGCTTTTTTCTTAGTGTAACTCACAGCTAACTGGTGGCTGTAATATAAATTACATATTAGTTATATAAATAAGAAAAGGGAACGGATCAGACAGATATAATGATTTGTATTCTCCTGTTGCTAAATAATAAGAATATTAGATTAAGAAGAATGCCATTTAATATACAACTAATTAGTCACTCCAGTTCAGATCACAGAAGTCATTTATTAAGCCCTGTTTTTGAAATTACCTCAGATTACTCAGGTCTAATTTAGGAAAACTCCTAAATATTAAATAGTAAAAAGAGCTCAAGCAAACAGCGCCAGATTGTTATTTTAAAATTTTCTCTTAAATGAATGCATCTCGCCTAGTCGTTGCATATCTTGACACCACACATGGGGTGGGTCCGGGAGCAGTACAATTACAAGTCTTCTCTGATCCAGTAACCTTCAAGCCACTCTTCATTATGAGTTTGTGCTAACAGTACAAAAATAACACTATCAAAACTGGCCTGCAAACAGCCTGTAATAAAAATATAATCATGAGCCTTTCAGTCCCATAAACTTTACTATACTCGAATATTTTTTTAAGTTTGACTTCAGAACATTGGGTCATAGGAACCGACAATTGAACAAAGGATACTATTATTAAGATAGGAATTTGGTGACTTTGGATACCAAAACTTGAGAAGTGTGTTATCATGACTGAGATTCGTGTCCATTTCCTGAAGTCTGCTGTGTCCAAATTGGGGCTTTCTATTTTCGGCCAACCCGAAAGTGCAAGAGCGTGAAATAATCAATCAGATGCTTGAATAAAAAAAATACAGTCAAATATATGTTTGTAGTTAGAAATTAAATACAAATACAAAAACATAATTTTACATGCATTTAACATGTATTTTCAAAGCTAATCAGTTTTTTTGTAGTTATGTATTCTTTTTTATTTTTTAATTAAGTAGTTATACTAAATTACAATTGCTGAAAGGAATTTATTACCTAAAGGTATGTATGTCACATATAACACTGTAATAAGTAAATAAAGCATAAAGCATTAAGTGTCCTTAACCAACATATAAATACAGGCCTGTATTCTCACTGACAATATTACGGTACATAAATATTTTTAGTTTCAGGTTTAAACATTAGTGATATAAATGTTTTTATAGCATTTAATAGCTTTTTTATGAGTAGAAGGAATAAGATAATTACAAAAAATATATATAATTTTATTAAATGTGGTTTTCAAGCTTTGATTAGTCCCCATCCTAGGTCAAGGTTTTATTGTAAACCACATTTTGTTAGCGTCTAAAATATGTTTTAAAAGGAATCGTTCTTTGCGTTTGTGATTCTTCACATGGATAAACTCAAAAGAGGCTAGGGCGTTTTCTCAGACAGTTAAACCTGCAGAGATCATGTGAAGTGCGGATGTCTAATTACAGAAAGTAAAATGAATATGGAGTCCACCTAGTAGCATAGTTCATTTTCTACAGGTAGGATTTTATCAAGGCTCAGAAAGCTTGTTTTTGATAAAAGATCTAAAAAGGTGGTTAAGATATTTATTTCTAAATAAATGCCTTGATATTACTTTTGAAATCCTGTGTCAAGTATGACTATGGCCCCTCAACAGTATGCAATTTTTAAAATCAAATTATTTTATTATAACAGTTAATTAAAATGTTTCAAACAATTATATTTACTTTATTTTATAAGTAAATAAAAATAAGACCTAATTATAACATAACCATCTAATTGCATTGAATAAAATTGTACGTTTTTTTTAAATTTTTTTTATATATCTTATTTTTTGATCAGGTATCTTTTTTCTTATTTCTACTCATAAAAGAAAAGACTATGATATACATGTAAAGTACAATTAGTTTGTCGCCAAACTTTAGATTTTGGCCCAGCCATAGTTTCATTTTTTCTGTGCAGATTTTCTGAAGGTTTTCTGTTTTTGTCACTCTCATTAAAAGGGAAAATAATAACTTCTGTCAAAAGCATTTTGCTCTATTTTTTTATCGTTTCAGTAAAAGTAGATTTTAGTGTATAGTGTATAACCAGAGGCTTTAATACATTATCCTGTTTTGTGGTTGGTCCTTAACATTGAAAAACACATTTACAGCTGTGAGTGGATTTATTTATTTATTACTGATTTGTTTGTCTTTCATCAGCTGTCCTATGTATGGGGTTATTCAAGGTTATTCTTTTTTTTTTTAGTTAGACAGTTGATTTATTTTTTTATACAACCTGCTGTCCACACATTTTTCATATTGACAACATGAGGTCAGGATTATATTTTTTGCTTCTAACGGATTTCCTTCACCTGCATCTCCAGTTGTTTGACTGAATAAGCAGCAAGGTCGAGTCTGCCTGGCTTAGACTCATTCAAGAAAAAAAACTACATCAAAAGCAAGACACATTTTTGGACTTCCAAGAATCATTATCTAAAGCATGAGTTCACAATCCTGTTTGGAGGAGCCTGTATGTGTTAGTTTTTATACCAACCCAGCAATTTGTTGCTTGAATTAACTAGCTATTGCCCTATTGCCCATGGTCTTCAAATTCTAGGGGTGCACCCCCCTGGCAGGGAGTGGAATACTGTTCGCGGTGAGGCTGAATCATGACGAGGCTTAGCTGGTAACTAAAACGTTAATTACATGACAACAACATTGTATGTTGAGAGTGAAACACATTGAAACTGAGTTATCAATAACACAGAATGTAGTCCATTAAAAAGCTGCTGGTGCACTAATAGCAGTATTGAACTATAAGTTCACGCCATTTCCATGGCAACGACACGAAACCCGCTATTCAGTTCAGTCGTTGATTGCCAGCCGTAGTTAAAAAAAACTGCAAAAAAGCATTTTTCTTTGATTACTTTTGTGTTGTGAAAATGGATCAGTAATTTTTTTTATTGCAGTTTCCATAAACAAAGCTGATTTTTAAAATTTTTTTTTTTTTTTTTAAAAGCTGAGAAAAAATAAAGCTAAACAATCAAATATAGTGAGGCATATCTGGATTTAGTTTTTTCTTCAGTTGCAGTTCACCCAAAGCGTGTAGAATGTGGGGTAACTAGCTACTTGGTCGCAATTCAGTTTTTATGTACTCCTGCTTGATGAGGCTGCAGACCTACCAAAAGCAGCTCATTTATTTTTTGTTTGTTCAATAGTTTTAAAATGGGCAATGAAGGTGATTTCATTTAAAGTTAAACTCTCTGTTTGAGGGGGGAGGTGGAGGGGGTCTGTGGCCAAAAATGGTACCTTGGCAGGGGGGCTCAGCTCACAAAGCTTGAAGACTACTGCCCTAGTTGAACTAATCAAGTTCTTTCTCACAGTATTGAATTGATAGCTATATAATAAGAGATGAAAAACCTCCTGGATGGGGGTCCTCAAGGACCAAGAATCGGGAGCCCCAGGTCTGAAGAACTGAGAACTGAAGGCACACAACAAACACGTTGCAATTATGGTTGCAACCCAAAAGCTCGGAGATGTTATGTTTTGCTGTAGGTATGTGTACAAACACAGCCATGGCTATGGTATGGGACAATACACTCTCATACATATATATATTTATGGGGTCTGTTTAACCCCCTCCCCTCCCCTCCCCTCCCCGCCCCTCCCTCGGTAAACATTTATTCCTTTTCTTCAGCCCGGAGAAAAAGCGCCATGTGCTATTTCACGGTCAGGTCTAATGATGGGTTGTTCTCCAGAGAGCAGTGGCCCACTTTAGTGCAGAATAATTATCTTTTCCATGCTATTCAGGTGTGCCCATCACACACATAAGAAAATCATTGTTTGAAGACAACTCTGGATTTCTGCTCCATCTTTTTTTTTCCAGCTAATTTTAATACCCCATATGAACTCTATGCATGGGTCTATGTGCCTTGTAAGATTGAAGGTGAAAACCATATCGTTCGCCAAAGACATACAATGTGGGCTTCTTTTGTAAGGCATTCAATTACACAGACTGCTACTGCGAAGATAATCAGAAATTCTGCAGCGAAATGAGAACACAGCAGTATGATAAGTCTGGCTTGTGGAGATAGAAGAGAGGGAAAACTAACCACTTACAAGTGTGGCAAATTAGTTACGAATGTGCATGCATGTTTATGTTTATTAGTTTTACACAGCTGTCTTTAAAATCTTGGCCTCTTTCATCGCGCTTTTATTATCCATTTTAGCTATACATAGAGGGAAAAGTTCTTGTTTATTCTAATGTCGTTTTGCTATTCTAGTTCAAGTTGATATCAATGCATATCTAGAATGAGAGCTTTTCATTATGTGCTCCGTTCAATGTCATTAGTATTCCAAAACACCTTTCTCTGGAAGATTAGGTGATATCCTCATCAAGCTGAAGCACAATGCTCAGACCCTTGTAATATAGAAAAATATGTGCGTGCGTCATACATTATAATGTAGATGATGACACACAATAGCAGGGCCAAAGGGTTAAAAATAGGAGAATAAAAACACAGGTTCTAATAAGCAAGTCATTTTAATCCTTTAGCAGAGGAATTGTTTTGTTTTTTTTGGCAAAGAAAAGTTCAACAATTAAAAATTGAGCCCTTTTTTGTTTTTCCCGAGGTGGTCTACCTTGACTCGCCTGTCCAGAAGGAAGGGCTTGAAATGGTTTCCATTTCAGGCTGATTAGGGAAGTGTTTAAAATGCCTAGATAATGGCAGCCATGATAAGATAATTGTACTGTTTTACAATCAATAATTCTAAAATACACATGGAAACCAGAGACCAAATTGATTCACGCACCACTGCAAGCAGTGAGGAGAATGAGACTGGCCCAAAGAGACGGGAAGCGGACATTGTCCCTATAATTTAAGAGGCATGTGGTGCAGTAATAACCCTTGTTGGGGAAAAAAGATTGCCCAAAGTGATTATTTAGCTGTGCCAAAGATGGTTTCCCCCACATCTGCTTACAGATCACAATCATTTGACTGTGCCAACAATTTAAAGAAACTATATTTAGAATTAAATAAAGTTAATTATATAAAGAAGCTATATAAAGAATCAAAGCTATGATGTTTTACATTTTTAAAATAGTTTTTTATGGTGTAACAAATTCCTACAAAATCAGAAATGTGTATAATCCTAACTAAAGGCATTTAAGCATAATTATGACTGATAAAAAAAATAAATTTTCACTTATATCTTGTGCCAATTTACACAGTGTGAAAGAACTCAGTGGCTGCATATCTTCAAGACTCGATGGGTTTATAGAAATTTGGAGTTTTGGTGTGTGTGTGCAGGTGTGTTGGAAGAATCCGTATCAATAAGGGAAAATATTAGACTGTTTTTTTTAAACAGGAGGGTTATACAAACCTCTCCATTATGTTCATGTAGTGGTAGTATAATTTATATATTAATTTCATGTAGACTAATTCTTCATATAAATTAAACATTTTCAGTACCCATATATTTTCTTATATAGCGATATAATATATGGCAAATGTTTTTGTATTGGAGTCTGATCATTTTTGATGGAACTGAGTTTAAATTTCTTAAATGCTTGTAACTTTCTCAACTCACATATTTATGAATGTACCGATGCTACATAAAAAAAAATTGTGTATTGAATGTTTCTGACTCGGGCACTGAAAAACTTTTGGGTTTGGGGCATGAAAAAATGTTTTTAGTTTCAGTCGAATCAACTTTTGAATAACACTCACAGGTGTGGTAAGGAAGAGATGGGCATGAAGGTAAGGTGGATAATTTCCTAAAATGTGCCTCTTTCTGCTCTTAAGGCACCACTGAGAGAACCACTTTCTCCACAGTTCCTGCTGCAGTTGACCTTGGACTAGTTCCTCATTAGAATCAGATGGTGAACTATTGTCATCTTATGTGTTCATTGTCAGTTCGTGGGACTTCAATATCTTTTTGTGGCTTCATCAAAAGGAGTCTGTACACCTTCACATAGCCACTGTATTGATTAATTTCTCAGTCCGTTTACTAATTATTTCATTATTTGTTAAAAAAAAAAATATAGATATATATATATATATATTTTATATACATTTTAGTTTTTTTTTCCCTTTTCGGAAATATCTGAACAGTGTTATTGCGCTTCGAAGGTGAAATGTGAGAATGAGAAAAACTGCATTATTAAGATGGATTTGGTTATTTTTTTATTAGGAAATCTGGCTTGGTTTTTTTAAGCTGATGCAGTCAAATAATTTTTCACAGTAAATTTAAGCTAATAAGTTCTTACCAGGAAACAAAATGAAACTTCCTTTCATTAGATCATTTAATGCATGTAAGAGACATGTTTACCCTTAATGTATGTATCAGAGATATGTTTAACCTTTAACCAGTTTATCTCACTTTTTTTACTCACTATACACTCTTTTCTATTTTGGTAGTTTTTTCCCCATGTTTCACTTTGCTTTTGCCCCAGAATCGTTAAAGCCTTTGTTTCTTGAACTGTTGTTTGGTCGATGTACTAAATACACAATTATGGTGTACAATGTGTGTGTGTGTACACGTTGCGTTAAGCTTGTGGGTGATTTTTGTTTTCTCTTTTGCGCATGTTATTCTGCAAGATGTACCGTGATGTTGTGTCGCTTTCTCGTATGTGTCCTGATTTATTGATTTAAAAGAAGAAAAAAAGATTAATCTGAATTGGAACATGGCAATGTCTTTTTTTTGTTTCCTTTGTTCTACAGAGATGTTGAAGGAATTGAACCTGCAGCGCAGAGCGAAAGAGTTTACAGACCTGAAAATTATTGTTGAAGGCAAAGAGTTTGAAGTCCACCAAAATGTTCTAGCTTCCTGCAGCTTGTATTTCAAGGACCTGGTTAAAAGGTTTGCTTTCCTCCAGCTGTTGATCTGATCTGTTCTTTTATAGGGTGCATTTGTGTTGCTTTTTTCCCTCCCCCTCTCTTGCAGGTGTGTGAAGATAGAGGTTCCTGTCACAGGGCCAGTAGCCATTCCTTCAACCCTTGAAATGAATGTATTTTAGTCAGAAAAGGTCAATCCCCGTCTCTCCCTTTCATCTGCATAGGGTAAATGAACAAAAATACCCTATGGATTAAATGAACAAATTTACTCTATGGAGAAATACATTTTAATGGCCTGAGAAAACGTCCCATGACTCGGGGACTGATTGCGTCCCTTGGATAGGTTATCTCCCTTCCAAAAGGGATATGACTGGTTATATTGGTTATGAGCTATTTATTTCTGGGCTTTATGTGTTTCAGAGATATTTAATGCTAAATTGTCAATGCTATTGCTGGTAAAATTAGGGTTATAAGAAATATTGAAAGATTACGGTTTTAGGGCAATTATATTCTTTATAAATCTAGAAGATTTTTACTTTTACTTTTCAAGATGAAAATGTTTAGCTCTTTTCAGGTGTCACTGTTTGGTTTACAGCTCCTAACTGACAAATAATTTCCCTCTTGACATTTTGTATCATGTAGTACAATACTCAAATAAATAGACACAGCCTAGGTAGCTTTAAGCACACTGGGAAATTGCCAGATGTCCATCATCAATGCCACTGAGACTTGCCCAGTCGAGTGCTGTTGCAATCCTAGGCCCTAACTGAAGCTACTGTGAAACACCCTTTCATTTTCAGATATAGAAGTGTTTATATTTGTAACTTTAAATAGAGCATTTAGCTGCCACTAAATAATAAACAAAAAATCCTATAATCTGTTGAAAATGTGAGGCCTGTTGCGGCCAAATTATCATATGCCACATATAATATTCCGTTTCCCAAATATGTGGAAATGACTCCCGTTCCTGCCTGTAGATCCCCTGTGCAATGGTAATACTTAATATTAAATCTGATTGCAAGCCGATTTGCCAGCCAATATTACAGTATTTCCCATGGATGTGCCACTGAGCAGGCTTGCTGTGTCTGATATGCTCTAAAGTTGAAAGAAAAAATATATTTACTGATATGTTTGTGCCCAATTCACAGGAGAGAATTTACTAGGACCGAGATTCAGGCTGTGCCTTTTGAAGAGATTTCCACTTGCTGGCACACGCTTCCCTACTAATCGGTTCATACGACACACACACTGATTTTCTTATGTTATTAATGTATTATAAATTTATGTACACGTATATATTTCACATTTTTTTCCCCATTGAGGAATGAAGTCAGCTTTTAACATTATCCTTAACGATATCTCTTCTCCACCTCATTGCCCATAATTTGTTAATTTTCTTGTTCAGTGAAACCTCCCAAAACATGTTGGGAGTGGGGATTTTCCATAAATCTGGAATTGTGATAACATTAACTGTATTTTTCTGTTTAACTTTTGAATACAATTACTTCCTGAAGCTTCTTGGAGCAAATTTTCAAAAAAAGACCAAATTGTCAACTATCCACAAAGAAATCTATTGTTCTATATCCTAAAGCTGAGTCACCATCAATATGAAACTACTTTACCTAGTACAGGTTGAGCATCCCATATCCGAAAATCCGAAATGCTCCAAAATCCGAAACTTTTAACGCTGACATGACACCACAAGCAGAAAATTCCAGACTTCCCTTGCCCACGTGACGCTCTGTTGGGGTCAGTTTATTACCAACCATGGTGTTTTTTTGCTTATTTTCTGCTTTGTGGTACAAAAATACAGGCAGTCTCCGGGTTACGAACTTACGTTCCTGAGACCGTCTTTATGTCGAAATGGTATGCAAGTCGGATCATGTACGTACGGTTCATATTTAGCATCAGTTGGTTATATATTTTACCTTTCTATGCATGTAAAACAGTTAAGAAACACTTCCTAAGAGAAAATTAGTAAAACCAAATGCAATGTTAGGGAACGCAACGCTAGCTGCATGCGAACCGAAACAGACTGGTAGTGGGTTCCTAGAGCCTATGAACCACCGACACCACGGAATGTTTTCATTGAGCGTATTAAACTAGTTCCCGCGTTCGTTACTACGCACCGTTTGTCTTCAACTTGAAGTTTTAATTGAATAGGCTTTATGGCAGTCCATTCGTAAGTACGGATTTTTAAATAAAAATTAAAAATATTATTTAAATTACCTTCTGGCTATGTGTACAAGGTGTATAAGAACATAAATTGATTTTGTGTTTAGACTTGGGTCCCATCCCCAAAATATCTCATTATGTATATGCAAATATTCCAACATCTGAAAATAGCTGAAATCTGAAACACTTCTGGTCCCAGGCATTTCGGATATGGGATGCTCAACCTGTAACCAGTTTAAGTATTGCTTGTGTTCTGTCAGAATGACTTGCTATTATCTTGCTACGAATCATCTATTTCAATTGGTATTGCAATACTATTGTATAAACTAAACCCACAATAAGCACAAAAAAAGAAAGAAAAGCAGACTTATTTTCAGTCCACACAGATTTGAGAGATTAAATTGCATTTAAGCAATTAACACAGCAGACCCTGATCATTTGGAGGTGTGCAAATGTCATGCGTAAGGTTACAAAAACACATATTAAAAATAGTAAATGTGAGCTAACTTAAGTGATACAATTTTATTTTATTTTAAAATATTGAATAATTTGCATAACCGTTTTTAATATAGTTTTATTTTTTTGTGACTGGAACAAAAAAGATAGGTGAACCAGCATGCAAAATGTTGATATTTCTTAGTAAGTAAAAGTTTTATAGGCCTGTATATATAAGTAAATATTAATTTAAGTGGTTTGTCCTATCCACTGACAGAGACCTACGGGGCAGCATCTCATTCTGTATGTTAAAGCTGCATGTTGGCTTCCAGGTGCTGTTAAACAGTCAGGAACGAAAACAGCTGCCAGCTAGGGTTGGCTTTCAAAACAAACAAAATCTGTTCCCGGCCCCTTCGCGCATTGAAAAAAGTTGGTACCGGGAAGAGTACATTTTTGGGGGGAAAGTTGTGAAGGTTTTAGCAGATTTCATTACAGCGTGCGTCTGTAGAGTTGTGAAGGCAATCAGATTGTTATCCAGTCGGTGGTTAAAATGGAGGGGTAATTTGATGCGTGTGGGAATTTGTACAGAATTACTGTGATGGTTGGCCAGAGCGTTCTGCAAAATTGCCTTATTTTCAAATGATACATTTATATATTGTCATACGTCATGTTAATGTTGCGTTTGTCTAACGTATTTGACAATTCCGCAATTTCCCCGCAATTTCCCCATGTTACTGCAATTTAATAAAGTACCTACCTATCTTCCTAGAATTTAATCAGAAAAGGCCACAGTACTTATATCATGGGCACAGGTTGTTTTAAGACCCAAACGCAGACACTGACACAAGGGAACAGAGGGTTATGGGAAAACAAAGATTTAATTAAACAAACTAAACAGATTGTAGTACCAAAAACGTGAAGAACAAATGAAACAAATAGCCTACATAAACTTGATCTACAAACACTACACTACAGACTACTACACTGAGAAGAAAACTGAGAAGAAAACTGACTAGACTCTGTCTAGACTGACTGGCTTAACTATAACTGACTTGGAAACCGTTTGAAAGACTTGGTAGTAAACACACAAGACAATCCGGCAACGAGTGGTGAAACAAGACTAGTATATGTAGAGGAGTGCTGGGCAGATGAGTGATAAACAAGGATTAACACCGGTGATTGATTTAGGGAAATGTTATTGCAGGCCGAATGAAAACAAAGGATGAATGAAACAGTGCACATAGGTTAGTGGAATGTTAATTGAATGATTTGCTGAAAAACGTGACAGACTAACAGAAAAGGTGAAGGTGAATCACGACATCTTCAGCATACAAAACATTTGTCATACAACATAAAAATACTTTCATTTCAACAGAAATGTTTAGAAAAAGCTAAAATGGTGAAGGAAAACAAATGTTATAATGAGAAGAACTGCAGAGCGTGATGACACAATGAAAGTTACAAAAGGACAGAGATATTTCTATGGCATGCCCTTGAATTATAATTAATAAGTTATGGCTGTTAGAAAATAGATTTAATGTCCCATTTTCTTACTTTATCACAGGGAAATACAATACCCGAAACGTCTTGTTGTAACCACTTGCATTCAAGTATCAAGTATTAGTCAAAACGCAAGGTTGTCGCAATGTGTGATCA
Source organism: Hiodon alosoides (assembly GCA_025775065.1). Taxonomy (NCBI): domain Eukaryota; kingdom Metazoa; phylum Chordata; class Actinopteri; order Hiodontiformes; family Hiodontidae; genus Hiodon; species Hiodon alosoides. The sequence continues at coordinate 4,507 of JAOYSI010001544.1, read as the reverse complement.
TTTCATCCCATGCATGGGCACTGTCCAAAGATGTAGACATTTTAACCTAATGTGTGAGATCTTCTTTGAAATGTACCAAACAAGATTGTATCTCAGTATTGTAGATAGTTCTCCGACCATAATTTAATCTGACATCAAATACATTTATCTAACTAACATAAAAGAGAAACCTAACCCCTGAAAGGGATTTGTGTAAAACCCAACATGCTAACCACTTTAGCATATACCAGTATCATTTAAAGATTCCTCCACAAATAGAGCACCCACACACTCAACGCTCACCTGAAAAAGCTATTACATTCCCCTTTAGCATTTGATGCACACACCAGAAAGACAGATTGCCCTCAGTAATTTCATTTTCCCCTCTGGATTTTCAATAAGCATGCTCTGCCAACCAGATTCATTTATGGATTCTGCATCTCTGTGCCTAACAGTCAGAGTGCAGTGTAAAACTTCATAAGTTTTTTTTTTTTTTTTGCCTTTCTGTCACATTTTTGAAGTCAACATATGTTACACTGAATGGGTTGCAAAGGTGCCTATAGCAACAGTGTCATTCTTATAATCCCTCACCAACTCATGCATTCAAATGGATTTCTGAAGGCTTTCCATTGGCTGATATATGCTAAGGCGTGATATCTGTAATAATTAAATTTGCTGTGTTAATGTTAGAGCTTTTCATTTTCAGTGGTTTCGTGCAGTGTGCCATACTAATGCACTGTAGTACATGCTGTGATGAAAAAAGAGATGGCTGTGCAGTTTGCTTTCTTAATTCACTTTGTCAGCTTGTTTGTGTGGCAGGGGCTATTACCTGTTCAATCTCGCAGTTGGGTGGGCAGTTTATATTCAGGATTAAAAAGAATCTTTCTTATAATTTCTCAAAATACTAAAGGCAGAGTCTTAACCAAATGAAAAATAATCTTGTAATATTTTCAAATCCCTTATGCTTTTGCTTTCTACTTTTCTTTCCAGCCTAATTTGAATAAAAGCAGTGATTTCTTCAGATAGTGAGGCATATTTTCTCTTTTTTTTCCTCGTTCCAAGAGTAAGACTGCAATCAAATTCAAAATAAATGTGCACCTCTCTAAAATCCGGAAACCAATTTCCATAACAAAAGCGATTATACAAAGCAAATTGCTACTAGAGCCTATTCAGATTGCACTACTTGACAAGCATGTTCTTTTTTTTCTTCATTTTTTGTTTTTAGATTTTTCCTTTCGCTTACCCACTCCTACTTCACTTAACCCCAGCTTGCCTCTTTTTTATAGTACTATTACTTTAGGAATCATACTTTACTATAATAACATACCTGGCTTTTGCTTTTCAGGTGTAACATTCTTGGTTTTTCAGCCAATTCCAGAGACAGCCACCACATTATCGAACTGTACTTTACCTCCCCGGACAGTCCTGTATGACAACTAATATTTCAGTTCATACACAGGCAATGGTGATTTTGGCAGCGGGGACAGATGCTTTATTTAGGGAATCTCCTGTTTAAAATAGCAGGCCCAGGTCCCAATTATGGAATCACCCTCAAGAAGGATGGCTGCTGGCTACCTGTGGCAGAACTGATTCTTTCCCCTCTCCTTCTCCGCTCTAACCATTCTGTCAGTCTGTCCTGTCTGTCTCCTTTTTTTAAAATGCTGTACCATTCAGGGCTTCCAAAAAAAAGTTTTAAACTGATGCATCGGGACATGGGTGATACAACGTTGTTGCCAAAGGGTTCAAGTACATTAGGAGCAGGTTCCCTATTAGCTATTTTTTGCCTGGTCTATATTTAAACTCCCACTGGTAAAGACACTGGTGCAATATCTAGCTAATTTTTGACATACATTTTGACCCTGAGACAAAAGTGCTCACATTTGGGACTCAAACCCTTTGGGGCCACTTTATTTAAGTCAGAAGGCCCCAAGGGAGTTACTGAATTTGAGCTAATCAGTGCAACTTGATCCTGATGTCATCCCCATGCAGCTTCATTGCACTACCACCAGCTAAGGCTCTTGAGTCATGCATGTCTTGACTTCGGACATTGTGGACTGCACTGACATATTGTATAGTAGTGGGAAGCTGGTATGCTGGTAGCATACACCATTTTTCCTCAGTGCCAAGCAGACCTGTCCCTACATCATTGCCAAGATGGTACTGTTTCATCCCCTTTTTTCCCCCAATGCCTTCATTATATTTGACACCTCAATGTATGCATGTACTGTGCGTGTTTGTGTGCCTGTGCTGTAGTACACACATACATATGTCCAAAATTTTGTTTTCCACACAAATTGCAATAATAACCATAGCAATAAGTCCGTCCCCTAAACTTTTAGAGGAAATTCTCTTTCAGATGCGGTTTAGATATATTAAACAAATGTAGTCAATGTTGCATACAGTACAAAATTGTCCTTTGCCTTTGCCTTTTATGTATAATGATGTTCTTGCTGTTTTTCCCCCACCGTATTTTTTTGCCGGAATGGCCTGGGCTTGATATATGAGGCAGGTCTCTAACAGTCTCTCTGCTGTCACCAGGTCATCAGGGGAGAACAGGAGCGGTGAGAAGCTTGAGCTGCTGATGAGTAACATCAGGGCAGACGTCCTGGAACTGCTGCTGGAGTTTGTCTATACCGGCTCACTGATAATTGACTCTGCCAATGCAAAAACATTGCTGGAGGCGGCCAACAAGTTCCAGTTCAATACCTTCTGCAAAGTCTGCGTGTCGTTCTTAGGTAAGTACTCAACCTTGCCTTGGCGAGAATTCGTTTTTGGTTTTTGTCAGTCTCACATCGAGATTTGGGTTGGGAAGATTAAGGGAAAGCACTACTTATTATTTATTAATCTCTCTGCACGCATTTACACAGAACTTTTAAATATGAATGAAAACCAGAAACCTTGCTGTTCGGGTACAATCAAAAAACACCAAAGCTCAATACCCATGTTGCATCAATTAATTCAATGTTTAATTTTAATTTAGTTAATTTGCCTTGAACAAGACTAACATTGAAGGGTTTATTATGCTTCACTGTAAACATGTTTTCATGATCTTTTATGATTAATCCAGTCACATCTAGTTTTTACATTGATTATACAGCATCAGTCCATGTTCCACATTTATAATTATAGATTTATAAATTAATGTGTTGCTCTGCAGCAGTCACTGTGCTCGGTTGCTGCTGTCTTTCTAATGGAATATTTTAACTTGAAGTCCTGCTACCACATAAACTGATAATATAAATTTAAAATAAGTTTGAATAGTTGCTTGAAAATCTGCTAACAAAGATAATTTTGTAATCAAACAATTCCATAGAAACAAAATAAACCCATGTTTCTCCACTAATTATAGGCTTTAAAAACAGTTTATATGCTAATTTGCATATATCATAGTACGACCCCCTGCATTAGTCTGAGCTTTTAGCCTCTGCTCGCGTCACAAGGCAGAGCTGTCAATCTCAGTTTGATTGAGAGTTACATTACATGTTTCTTTCTCTCATAAAAAGTGTTTTTCCTTGAAATACACTCATCTCCAGATGATTGCATGCCACTGCACAAATCCTGAATTGAACCAGGTTGCGGGAAATTGCTTCTGAATGTACAATTTTATTTAATCCAATTACAGAAAAAACAAAGCCACCACAAAAAAGGGAACACTGCACAATACATCCAGAGGATACAGCCTTCAAAATCAATTTATCAAGCTGTGGTCATTCTGTCTTCTGTCTGCTGAGCGTGATTTATAATGTATGGTTGGAACTTCCAGCAAGCAAAAAGACGGGAAAAGCTCTTTTATTTGTTTGGCCGTGTTATAAAGCATTTTTCAGAGTTTATGAGCTATAGCAGTTTTCAGCACGGAGATGTCAAAGTCATAGCAAGGCTTGTGCCCTCTAAAATTAACTCACGGCAGAAGTGTAGTAACAGTAGCTTAGTGTTCTTTTTTTTTTTTTTTATGTTACAAATTACATTTGCTGAAGTCTATATTTACTTTCATTTTATGCTTGTGTCTTCACCTGTAAAACATTCAGTGAATTTCACTCCAACTCATTTCACTATTTCTGAAGAGCATTGAAACATTAGTCTGGTGATTAAGTGATAGTAAATATATATAAGGACGCCTACACATGTCTGCTGTGTACCATCTTGGAATGTGTCAGAGAAGAAACCTTGACGTTAAATCATTACACTCAGTCGGTGTCTGCTTTTTCTGCTACTTTGTTGACCCTTTAAAATGAGCTGGAAAGAAGTCTGTATGGACATTCGCTAATCCTGAGGACGCCTGCCCACCATGTTCCTAGTGCTTAATCGATCCTCCTTCTCATTTGTCTCTTGCTGATTTTGAGTTATTACACTCCCTTGCTTCAGGGGTGCACACCTAGATGGATCACCCTCCTCCTGGGCCCCCGGGGGGGGGGCGGCGCCCGCCCCCGCCGGCGGCCGCGGGCGGGGGGGGGGGGGGTGTGGGGGGGGGGAGGCGGGGGGGGGTGGGCCGGGAAGGAGAGGTGGGGGGAAGGAGATACGGGGAACGAGA
>JAOYSI010001543.1:5202-16985 GCA_025775065.1 Hiodon alosoides | reverse complement strand
CTCTACGCCAACCGTTTAAAAAAGCATATCCCCAATCCTGCCACGACCGCCCTCTACGCCAACCGTTTAAAAAAGCATATCCCCAATCCTGCCACGACCGCCCTCTACGCCAACCGTTTAAAAAAGCACATCCCCAATCCTGCCACGACCGCCCTCTACGCCAACCGTTTAAAAAAGCATATCCCCAATCCTGCCACAGCCGTTCTCTACACCGAATGTTTTAAAAAAATGGCCTTAGCAAGCCAGACAGAGCTCAGATTTTGAATGTATGCCACTTTACCTGTATTAGAGACAGAGTATCACTCAACGCTGGGGGCGTTATTATCTGAGCTAAATTAGGGTGGGCAGGAAGCTGGGAGAAAATTTCACAGCATGCAGGGAAAGGAGGAAACATGGGGCCAGCCCAGGACACAGAGCCCCTTCGGACTACAGGTGGCAGACAAGAGGCGGTCCGGACAGAAGAGCAGCGCTGTCACCTGATCACTGGCTTGTGTTCTAAACCCTGACCGTCCACATCTGATGGCTTGTGTTCTAAACCCTGACAGTCCACATCTGGTCACTGGCTTGTGTTCTAAACCCTGACCGTCCACATCTGGTCACTGACCTGTGTTCTAAACCCTGACAGTCCACATCTGATCACTGGCCTGTGTTCTAAACCCTGACAGTCCACATCTGGTCACTGGCTTGTGTTCTAAACCCTGACAGTCCACATCTGATCACTGGCCTGTGTTCTAAACCCTGACCGTCCACATCTGATGGCTTGTGTTCTAAACCCTGACAGTCCACATCTGATCACTGGCCTGTGTTCTAAACCCTGACAGTCCACATCTGGTCACTGGCTTGTGTTCTAAACCCTGACAGTCCACATCTGGTCACTGGCTTGTGTTCTAAACCCTGACAGACCACATCTGGTCACTGACCTGTGTTCTAAACCCTGACAGTCCACATCTGGTCACTGGCCTGTGTTTTAAACCCTGACAGTCCACATCTGGTCACTGGCCTGTGTTTTAAACCCTGACAATCATATATACATGTGTGTATGCAGGCCTAACCAACACCAGGGAAGCGGAGGTAAACTTGTCTTACAAAATCTGCAGATGCAAATTGCACATGAAGAATCTTGTCATAATTAGTTTGATTTTGTAGACACACACACAATAACAGCAGCCGAGTGTTACAGTACTTTGCCAGTAGCCTAGGCTAAAAAAGAAAAAAAGTAATCTATTTCACAGTATGCAAAACAGCTACTGTATTATACAACACAGCAACGTACTTCAGTACTGTAATCTAATGTGGCACTTTGCTGTAAAAACTGCTGTGCTTTGTTACAAAACACTCACAGCCCAGTCGACTGGGCCTGGTGGCAAGCAAGGTAGCTAACACACGGCTATCACCAGCGCTCGGCAGCAGATTCGAATACAGGGACGCGCAACTATCCTCAGCCCTGTGCTCAAGGAAGGCACCCAACCCAGTCAGTAAACATCCATTCTAGTTCAATAGACCAAGTTTTCAGTCGTAAGATGCTTTAATTCACCCGGGATGAGAGAGAGTCTGCCAAAATACTAGATTATGAAACGCTGTTAAAATATCTTATTACAAAGGGTCTGTAATTCCGTCAGCACATCACGGGAGTCGAGTTACTCCATGTGTTTAGTGAACAGCTACTTTCAAACCCAGCATTCCATACACATTATGATAATTTAATAATGTCACACACAGGCCTGTTACAACCGTTTCATAACAATAAGTTTCAGAGAGAGATCACCAACACCAAAACCACAATCAATACTCACATTGTTTTGTTCTTAACCCAGATACTGCAACAGAGCAGCTGCCACTCAGATTATCATTTAATCCCAAGATTAAAAAAAAAAAAAAAAATTCCATAATTCATCTCAAGGCCACACAGTCCAGCCTAGTGGTTACATCACTCTCACCACTAATTATTTTCAGTGCCATCAATCAAAAGGGATTTTAAGTTTTGAAGACGCAATTTGGGAGGTTCCTCCCAATGTGGCGGTCATGCTGAGCCGGCGCGATTGAGTGATCCCTCCAAAATGAAAAGGCCCGGCAACTGACGACCACTAGCACAGGTTCATAACATAACTGCCCCTCTTATCCCTGTCCGGGTATCGGCATATACCGCTAAACTCAATCACCATGGCGAACCTGCTAACAAACGTTGCTAATTTGCTATTAAACTATCAATGGAATTACACGGGGACAGAAGACAGACAGAAAACTCCCAACTTAGTAAGATGAAGCTTCTTCCGAATGCACACGTCCTTTTTCTCCAGAAGGACAACACTTTATTGAACAGAAATTGATATAACGTCCTTCCGACCTAGCCACCTGGGAGAATAAGAAGCCCTACTACTTACCTGACACAGCCATCCGTTCAGGCGAGCTTTTGACAACCCTTGGCGTCGTAACATTTTACCCCCATGGTTGTAATTTCATACCCATCTCGGCATGTAGCGTAACGCTTAAGCAACGATAGTGACAACAAGCTTGACAGACATTTTCCGACGGAACAAACGATTATGTCGCGAAGAACCCACGACTTTTGAACTTTCACAGAAATTCCCCATAGCTTCGTTTAGATAAAATTACTTCACAAAACAAATACAACACAGGGACCCAGAACGTGTTTTGTTTTTCAGTCGAAAACAATTATCGGTCGATCAGAGGGAAATAAAGGATCATACATCGGTCTAAAGGGAAGTTTGAAATCCATTTAAATATTTCTTAATAAAACCAAAATACATGCGCTATCACACGGCTGTCGGCTGAAGAATCTTGGGAGCGCAATACTAGAGGTCCATGAACTGTTTCGGTGGCGGATGTTGTTAGTTAAACGCGGCCTAACATTGAAATCAGACTGCACCGTGACGTGTCAGCGCTTCAACATAATACTGGCGGAAACATTTTGTTGACTATACTCTACTGAAACATAGTCACATTTGGCTGCTACTTACTTGAACCTTCCCTGGCAGTGTTGACATTGGTCGCCGACCCATCCCTGGTCACAAACACACGTCCCGTTCAAACATTTCCCCGAATGGCAGGTTTTGTCACACGGCTTTGAGAAGGCGGCCTCCGTGTAGAGAACCAGGTAAAACATAATGTAAACCAATAAATATCTGTTGACGTCCTGCGATCCAGCATGGGAATATTTTTTCGTTCTGGAATCAAACGGTCCTTTTCCCAGCATATTCTCAGCATCCATTTTGCCGTACGAGACGGAACGATGTAGACAACGTTGGTATTGCCGCCGTCCTTTCAATTTTGGTTGTCCGGGATTTTCAATAGCTCGAGAGTTCATTGCAATTAATTACTTGTATAAAGCGTGACTTAATTCTATAGTTACAATTTTGTCGCGCGTCGCCATTAAAGTAGCCGTAATAAAACATGTGAAGGTTATATTAGGCATATATAAAAATTACAGTAACAAAGTAATAAATTGTTCTTTCCCATCAATGTCCTCTGTGCGGTACACGGCTGGGGAGGTGGGGGGGAACATTTGACCAACAAACCAAAAATAAAGATATTTTTCGTACGGGCTCCGAGTTAGAACAAGGAAATCGAACCTAAAGATTCCGTCAAAAGAAACGCATTGCCGACGTCCAACATTTTTTTGAGGATAAAAAAAAGCAGTATTTATCGCATTTTATTTTTACAATCGATCTATAAATATAGGATATTTTGAGCAGCCATTTTAAATCGCTGTTTATGTATTAATTATATTCAAAACCATATTAAGTAACTGCAGATTAACGAAAGAGAGCTATCCAAGCACCCAACCCCCTTTACAGAAACTATACTAACAAAAGGTTGAAGAATCGGTCTTTTATTTTGGCTCCAGAATCCCAGGACGATTGCAGCAACACTGAATAACACCGATGTCGCTCGGGTTGATGGCACCTCCGAAAGATGCAGCAAACCTGAGGAATTACTCTGATCACTCATTTTATTTGACTCATTAGACGTCCATGTCTGGAGTGTAGTGGGCGTCTCGGTCCTTGTTTTTTTGTTAAGTTAATTCTGAAAAGTGTACGATATGTCGCCGAGCTTCAGCCCACAATCCAATCCAATCCACGTACTAGCGAACTACAGCTTTGATGTTTCTGCTCCCGGTTTAGGAGAAACTCCAGACTCGACGAGCTGAGCATGTGCAGTTCGGATTCCTTAATTTAAAGAGACAGTGCCGTATCTTGAGGCGAGCCTCCTTGAGAATTACAAGACGTCTGCTCTGCGGTACAAGAAGAGTGCCGTTTGAATGCAGTTCTGTCACCAACGCGGCATTCGTTTGGTAATAGGCAGCCATAAGTAGGCGTATGTAATAAGTTCATATTTTATAATACTATATGTGTAAAGTTTTACAGACGTATATTTCAGTCACAGCCTCTGTATAAGCATTCTATTAATAGCTCGTAAATATGTATTAGGACCACGGACCGTGTTGCTCCAGCACCGGGACCCTTGCTGGAAGACAAGGAGACAAACGTGACAGATGACATCATCTTAAGCGTGTCAGGCTGTGTCGGGGTGTCCTGGAAGACTCGAGCTTATTTAGTTTAAGAGGAAGGAAGAGCAGCAGCGGTATTACGTTGGCCTACAAGCTACCTCAAAGCCTCGGATTTTAGTTATTCTTGCTATAAATAATATGGGTCAATAAGAAGTCATTTCAACTGTTAAAGTAACAAAAGGTGCAGAGACTCGTGCGTGATGTCATTTTAATGCATGTCTTCAGCTGGTAGACGAACAAGTATTATAAACAAGTCTGTATTTGTTTATGCCGTTAGACAATCTTAAGTTACTTATGTTGAATACTTGAGCAGACAACTACAAGACCTTATTTTTATACCGTTGGTGAGGAAGAAGAGGCTTACACCTTGGATGGTGGCCTGTGTGTGTCAAACAGCCTAAGTGGTCTCTGGGGCAGAGAAGAGTTTTTAGTGGGACTCAGATGGTGGCCTGTGTGTGTCAAACAGCCGTAGCTGTCTCTGGGGCAGGCGAAAGTCGGAGCACAGAGCTGAGCACTGCCATTCGTCTCTCCCCACAGCGAGAACCTGGAGCAGACGGTTTCCTTAAATCACATTCGGGTCCCACTGGCACCACTGCCAGCCTGTCATTAATCATCTGCTGTACTTTCATTGTGTTTTTCTCCCAGTCTTGTACCGAGCGACCCCCCCCGCCATTGTGGTACGGGACCGAGCACCTCCTACACCACCACCACCTGGTACTGGACTCAGTGCTTCTGCACTCTGAACCAAAAGTGTGCATTGGTTGGCCTTCCTCCACTCTGACTATGAGTCATTGGAGAGGAGGGGGTAGAGCTTGGTTAACAGGCTTTTCTCTAAACAAAGCCTGATCTGTGGTTCAGCTTGGAGACAAGCCCACAAGAAGATGTCCATTCACACTGGAGAGATGGGCAGCAAGTGGGCTCGCTCTCTCTGGTCAACAATGCCCTTAACCCTGGGAGACAAGAGGTGCTGCTGGTGGCTGGCTTTCCACACAAAGGCCACCCTGACCCACCGGTGCCACGTCCCAATTCAAGGGAGAGAAGACCGTAACAATGAACCGAGGACCAAGCAAGGCCCACACACAACTCACCTTCCACTGTCTACTCAACACCAAACACACAACTCACCTTCTACTGTCCACTCAACACCAAACACACAACTCACCTTCCACTGTCTACTCAACACCAAACACACAACTCGCCACTACACAACTCACCTTCCACTGTCCACTCGACACCAAACACACAACTCACCTTCCACTGTCCACTCAACACCAAACACACAACTCACCTTCCACTGTCCACTCAACACCAAACACACAACTCACCTTCCACGGTCCACTCAACACCAAACACACAACTCACCTTCCACTGTCCACTCAACACCAAACACACAACTCACCACTACACAACTCACCTTCCACTGTCTACTCAACACAAAACAGGCAACTCACCTTTCACTGTCTACTCAACGGCAAACACACAACTCACCTCCCGCTGTCTACCCCACACAAAACACATAATTCATCTACACCCCATTATTATTATATTATCTTTAGATTGTGAATTGTGTTAATGTCCACAGCCCGACACACAGCCTGCTCTGGCAGTTTTTTTGTGCAATATCTAGATGTAAGTTGAGCTGAGTTTATTGCTTTCACCACCCTGGCTGTGTATTGTTTAGTATACTTCCACAGGGAGCCCACCCAATGCACCTTTGGACATTCCCAATCCCATTCCTAACCCTAACATAGAGATCAAATTCCTGGGGAATGCTGATCTTCCCTCCCAGCTATGGAGCCAGTTTAAAACAAGGCTTTGGGTTAAGACTGGGTCTATTCTAACACATGCCGTACCAGTCCCTAGCAAGCCCCTTCATGCCCCAAATGCAGTTTCTGATTTCTGTGTTGCAAAGCATGTGGTTGGCAGGGTATGCGCGCACTGCCACGTGACTCACTAAATGTGTGTTATTCCGGCTGGCCTTTATGTTGAAAACAATAATTAGTTGCTAAAAGCGTGGAGCTGGGACTGCTCTACAGTGCCACCTCCTGTCAGTGAAGAGTCCCGCTATTTTCTCACTAAACCCCAGTGGGAAATTAATTAAAACGACAGCATAGGGGATTTCGCACGGATCCGTATATTTCCATTGTGTTTGGCACACATTCTTTTTGCACGTTGATTAAAAACAAATAAATAAACTTTTGTTATTAGTGTGTTCTATACCGACCGGAATAAAAACCGTGCAAAAAAACTTGAATGCGTTCAATTGTGGAGTGATTAGAGATTAGCATGTTCTCCACGCACCCTGGGACATCTGTACCACTGCAACTCTCCACAGGCTGGGTCAACCACGGAAAAAGACCTACTCTGTTGGGCATGTCGTAAACAGTGAAAAAAATTAACACGGATATTCAATTAAATGTTAACTTTAAAACAATTATTATATCTTAATCATTGCCAAATACATTGCATACAATAACATGTTGATTACTGGATCGTTCAAATGTGTTTTCTGTTATTAAAATCTGTGTAAACAATACATTCAAACACAGATCAAAATCTGCTATATCTGTTAAATATATTATCCAAAAACTACTGTAAAACTACAAACTGTTGAAGTCTGAGCGCCGTCGAACGCGTGCCGCGGCAGTTGGAGGCGAGGAAAGCAACGACGACGCGAACGTAGGCGGCTGGCACGGTGTTCGCGGGCTTTCGTGCCGTCGTGTCTATAGACACTTGTGCGGCACTGGCGCGAGTGCTTCCGTCAACACGTGACTGCAGCACGTTACAGATAAAGCGGGTCAGGGTCGATTTTTCTGCAACCATCACTATTGAAGTTTCTGGCCAATGGGCGAAGGGTTAAAAACGACGATTTAACAAAACATATATATAGACCCTTAGGAATCTGAAGACAGAACAGAATGAAGGAGCCAGGCGTTCACACCTACACCCAATCTGCCTTTTGCGTGCTTGTATAGGATATTAATTTAATTAATAGCCATATATTACTAATTAATATATGAATTCATTCTGCTGTAATTTGAGCAAATACATTTGTGCCGCTGAATAATAAAACGTGTTCTACCAAAATTATATTAAACTTGAAGCAGAAATCCAAACAGGCTGAACTATTATTTGAAGTAGAATTTGTTATTTAAATAGCAATTACTAAAGGGATGACGCATATACTTCTATTTTTACATAAAGCATAGCAACAGAATAAACGACATAAAAGATATCGCCTTCAGTTTCCCAGGCGGCAGCAAATTACAGACTAGGGCGGAAACGATAGTCAGGCTGTTGTTTTCTAAAGATAGAAGGTCGTCGCAGCGGGGTTATTTTCTTGCGAACTGAGGTCGTAACGACTGAGAACAGACCTATGTGAAAGGAGTTCGATTTTATCAGACATCGAAGACGAATTAATGCAGCCATTTTTAGGTTTTTAGCGGTATCACCTATTTCGCCTGTCAGGCTCTACAACGTTTTCACCTCAGCGTCATCTCCGGGAACTGTGGCCTGATGGTAGTAAATTAAAATAATAACTTGAATTGTTATTTAATGTAAACTTAACGTTTAATGTACAGCTTCTTTCTTCACACAAGTACAAGGGTACACGTTTAACAGGTTAAACTATATCACCTTGAGGCTGATATATTGTGGTTTTTTAGTCAATAGTTATTCAAGTATTTAAATCAAAACAAACACACAATGTATGCCTGCTTCCTGCCCTTTGAATCTTGCCAAGCCACTACAGAGCCTTGTCAAGGCTCTCTGAGGCCAGAAAGGTCCTTGTCCTCAACCGTCTCAACAAACCAATTCTGTATGGACCTTGCTTTGTGCACGAGGGCATGACGACGATCTGTCAAAAACATAAGCGGTATTCAAACCAGATAATTCCAGATCTCAGGGATGATAAAGTTCAGTTGGTGAAGCCAAGCCAGCAGATCAGAACTAACACAGCAGACAGGACAAAACTCACTCTGACCGCCCCGACCACAGACAGGGCAAAACTCACTCTGACCGCCCCGACCACAGACAGGGCAAAACTCACCCTGACCGCCCCGACAGCAGACAGGGCAAAACTCTCCCTGACCGCCCCCGACCACAGACAGGGCAAAACTCTCCCTGACCGCCCCGACCACAGACAGGGCAAAACTCACCCTGACCGCCCCCGACAGCAGACGGGGCAAAACTCACCCTGACCGCCCCGACAGTAGACGGGGCAAAACTCACCCTGACCGCCCCCGACAGCAGACGGGGCAAAACTCACCCTGACCGTCCCCGACTGCAGCCGGGGCAAAACTCACCCTGACCCCTAACCCAGAACAACACTAAAAAAAAAACACTAAAACCTCTTGGCCAGGAATCACAATGACGTCACCAGACCAGACCTCAGGACTGCGGGGTTTGCAGGAAGAGGAGCAGCGTGAGGCTGGCCATCTGTTGTCACATGACAACGCCATCAACGCCAACCCACACAGGGTACCCAGCCTAATGTGGGAGACTGCATTTTGTAACACGGTAGCTAGGAAACAGGTACCTGGGAGGGTTTTATGTGGCGAACACAGTTTTGAAGTAGGTTTCTGTGTAACAAGCAGTTCGAGTACGTGTAGAATCTTTTGATTTACTCCCCCATCAGCTGAAAAGCTTCCGTGGAGGCGGAGGTTTTCTCTCTTCTGACTCAAAGATGAAACTGCTCTCTAACACAGTCTCACCAACGAATCCATCGGCCTTACAGTGCTATTAAATGGTTTGGCAAATACGAAGAGAAGACAAGGCAAGATGGCTAGCAGATCCTTTATTTTATTCTACATAGAATAAGAAAATAATGTCATTATCACAGGAGAGTGACTGGCCCCAACTCACAGAGCGACAGTTAGCTTGACCAGACAACAAAACAACCTTGGTCATTAATCTCCATCCTTTCTGCTGCAAACTGAGAAACAAACTCAAATCCAAGCGCGATTATCGGCCTCTTGAGGCTTTTATATACGGGATCCTGACAGTGGCTCCCGAGAGTCTCTGCCAGATCGGTAACTGAGGGTAATGATGGGAGTCCCGACGGTAACGCCTCTCTCATTGGGAGTCGACCTGGGGACCGTGGCAGGTCTGTAGGACCTGGGCGATGTCTGTGATGTTCCACTTCTCCTCTCGCAGGGCGTGTTCCTCCAGACTAAACTGTCCTTGTTTGGTCCGAATCAGCTCTTTCACGTGCGCACAGGAGGCCAGCTCTGTGTGACACAAACAAATCACAGACACAGAATACCAGTCTGAGGTCCTCCCAATAGCAACAGAACCAGTGGGATATCAACACTGAGGGAGGCTACAAGGCTACCTTTGCCAAGATCATCCACCAAACTCCGGACGTAAAAGCCCCCGCCACATTCGATATCTGTGTGGAGAAAAACAAAACATGCCATCAGCCTTTCAACGTCAGGACAGAGTCGTCAGGACAGAGTCCGCTGCACAGCGTCGTCAGGACAGAGTCGTCAGGACAGAGTCTGCTGCACAGAGTCGTCAGGACAGAGTCCGCTGCACAGAGTCGTCAGGACAGAGTCCGCTGCACAGAGTCGTCAGGTCAGAGTCCGCTGCACAGAGTCGTCAGGTCAGAGTTTGCTGCACAGCGTCGTCAGGACAGAGTCGTCAGGACAGAGTCCGCTGCACAGCGTCGTCAGGACAGAGTCCGCTGCACAGAGTCGTCAGAAGAAAGTGGTGCCTAGCAGTTAGCGCAGGTGAACACAGTGTGAGGAGTGCGTGAACGCAGTGTGAGGAGTGCGTTAACACACTCACCCAGGGTGAAGAGGGGGGGACTGAAGTCCTGCAGTGACAGCCTGTATATGGTAACCGGTCTCGCCGGCTTGGCCTCGACCTCGTGACCTTGTTTAATCAAGACCGACAGTCGCTGTCCATCTCTCTTCAAGGCGGAGAATCTGGCAGGTCAAAATTGAAATATATTTTACACACATTTCATGAAACGCCCAATACCAAGATGGTAAAAGGTGAAGAATATTTACTTGCTTATACACCTGATATAGTGTATGACAAGTTTTCTAATATTTATAGAAAATTATAATAATGATAATAATAAAGACATGGTCCCACCCCCAGATTCAGCTTCCACTGAGACACCCCGCTATGTAGGCCCAGAGGTCAGCGGTGAGGAAAATACTCACAGCGGAGGGACCTGCATGATTTCCCCGGTAAACTTCTTCAGCTTCTCCTCCATGTCCTCTCTGGTGATGTGACCTGGAAGTAGTTAAGAAAGTCACTGCAGTCGCTCAGCCCCTGAGATAAACCCAGTCCTGTACCGTACAGTCCCACCACGCTGTACCTCACCGCTAGCCGTACCGTAGGCCTTCTCCTGGGTCACGCTGCCTGTGGCATCCAGAGTGTCTGTGGACTTCCCCAACTCCCCCACAGCAGTGTATTTCTGCAGATACACAGAGAAGATATCGCTTCACAAAGCACAGCAGTTTTTAAGTGCTTAAAAACCATCAATCATCCCATCGTCTTAGACAGTGGTTCTCCATCCTTGTCCAGGAGGTTTTACAGCTTTCTTTAAATAGCCATCATCTTCAGTACAGGAAGGAAACACTAAATTAGTTTGGTTAGGGCAATATTCATTTAATTGCTTAATTATTTGAATGGAATCAAAACCTGCATACTAAGTGGGCCTCCAGGAACTAAACTAAGAAGTGAGAACCACTGTCTGTAGTTACTCTCAGTAACATCTCACAGCCAGTGTCTGTAGTTACTCTCAGTAACATCTCACAGCCAGTGTCTGTAGTTACTCTCGGTAACATCTCACAGCCAGTGTCTGTAGTTACTCTCGGTAACATCTCACAGCCAGTGTCTGTAGTTACTATCGGTAACATCTCACAGCCAGTGTCTGTAGTTACTCTCGGTAACATCTCACAGCCACTGTCTGTAGTTACTCTCGGTAACATCTCACAGCCACTGTCTGAAGTTACTCTCGGTAACATCTCACAGCCACTGTCTGAAGTTACTCTCGGTAACATCTCACAGCCACTGTCTGAAGTTACTATCGGTAACATCTCACAGCCACTGTCTGAAGTTACTATCGGTAACATCTCACAGCCACTGTCTGAAGTTACTATCAGTAACATCTCACAGCCAGTGTCTGTAGTTACTCTCAGTAACATCTCACAGCCAGTGTCTGTAGTTACTATCAGTAACATCTCACAGCCAGTGTCTGTAGTTACTCTCAGTAACATCTCACAGCCAGTGTCTGTAGTTA
>JAOYSI010001542.1:3456-16988 GCA_025775065.1 Hiodon alosoides | reverse complement strand
ATATATATATATATATATATATATATATATATATATATATATATTAGGGCTGTCAAACAATTAAAATTATTTATAGCGTTAATCGCATGGTTTTTTTTGTAGTTAATCGCGATTATCGCAGTTTTTGAATGTGCTCAAATTTGGCCCTAAATAAACAATTTTGCATTTAAAAAGCAGTGTGTTATGTTAAAGGCATGTGTTGGATTGTAATGGAAAAGAAACACAAAATAATCTGTATGAGAAAGTTATTGCGTTTGTTAACTTGCTGCTGGTTGACCATTTGCCTCCTGTGCATGAACCCTATAACTGTAGGCTGCTGCTGTCCTGCATTGCTAGCCCTCTCACTACTGCTACCGGCGTCAACTCTGTGTTTTGCTGTAAATGATACCTCAGACTCAACGTACTTCGGTGATACACAAATTCACCCTTATAGTAGCTGCAAATAACTTTGCTTTTATCCAAAGACCCACGTAAGTGCATTGTAATAAAACTGGCCGTTTAAAATCCCTTTAGTAGCTTTCTCCATCATTCAAGCTTACTTAATCAGCAAATCTATATATAAATTCAAGCAGGCGCGAGAGCGTGGAGTTGAATAACTATGAATGGTTCTAAGGCTCAAAAAAACTATATATATATTTTTTAAATGCGACAAAAAGACTAACGCGTTAAGCATTTGAAATTAATCGCACGCGTTAAATTTGACCGCTCTAATATGTATGTATGTATGTATGTATGTATGTATATATGTATGTATGTATGTGTGTGTATATGAGAGAGAGAGAGAATCATTTCAAATTTGTTTCTGTCTTCTGTAGGGTGCTGAACTACTCCCCAGACATGGACTCCGCCCTGATCGACGACGCCTTTGCCCGCGCGTTCAAGGTGTGGAGTGACGTAACCCCTCTGACCTTCACGCGCCTTTACGAGGGGACAGCAGACATCATGGTGTCCTTTGGGAAAGCAGGTAAGCTAGGACGGACGTACTTCCTCACCGACCCCCAGTACCTGTCCGTACACAAACACACAGCAGCTCGGATAACACGTGATCCAAATGTGTTCCAGATCATGGAGATCCGTACCCATTCGATGGCAAAGACGGCCTCCTAGCTCACGCCTACCCCCCTGGAGAGGGCATGCAAGGGGATGCCCACTTTGACGATGATGAATTCTGGACCCTGGGCACTGGACCTGGTATGTTGGCAGAATTTTGGTGTTTTTTCACACCCTCTAGTGGCCACACTCGCTATGGTGAAGCAGATAAATTGCTGCAGATCCTACATTACTGGTCTGTTTCTGCTCCAGCGGTGAAGACTCGCTATGGCAACGCAGAGGGTGCCATGTGCCATTTCCCCTTCACATTTGAGGGGCAGTCCTACTCCAGCTGCACCACTGAGGGGCGGTCCGACAACCTGCCGTGGTGTGCCACCACCGCCAACTATGACAAGGACAAGAAGTACGGCTTCTGCCCGAGTGAGCGTAAGTGTGTCCATCAATCACTAGGTGGCAATAGCCTCATTGAACCTACTCGCAGTAATGTACGTCCACAGCAGTGCTAAGGCCGTCTCTGCTCCAACAGTTCTGTACACAATCGGCGGCAACAGCAACGGCAATGCGTGCGTGTTCCCCTTCTTATTCCTGGGCAAGAGTTACGACGGCTGCACCCTCGATGGTCGTAGTGATGGCTACCGTTGGTGCGCCACCACCAGCAGCTTCGACTCAGACAAGAAATATGGCTTCTGCCCCAGCCGAGGTAAGGCAGCTGGACAGGCTACACTACGCATTCAGCAGCAATGATGGCGGTGCTGAGCTGGCCCCTCACCTTCTTCCTGCCCCACAGACACAGCCGTGATTGGCGGAAACTCAGAGGGCGAGCTCTGCCGCTTCCCCTTCACCTTTCTGAAGGACACGTACCACTCCTGCACTAGCGAGGGCCGGAGCGACGGAAAACTGTGGTGCGCCACCACTGACAGCTATGACAAAGACCAAAAGTGGGGCTTCTGTCCAGACAGAGGTGAGATCACGCTGCATTATAAGAAGCCAGAGGCTGAGAGACGACCATAAATCAAATGTCACTGAACCGCATTCTCCCAAGTGTGGACGCACGTGACGAGGCAGGTACCTATGTCTCCCAGGTTACAGCCTGTTCCTGGTGGCGGCCCATGAATTTGGACATGCCCTTGGCTTGGATCACTCCAACATCCGTGAGGCCCTCATGTTCCCCATGTACAGCTACGTGAAGGACTTCTCTCTGCATAAAGATGACATTGAAGGCATTCAGTATCTCTATGGTAAGAGAAAAATGGACATTAGGCATGTATCGGATAAAGCAGTCTGCAGTATTCTCAAAGGAAATTTGTGAATATTTCCGCATGTGGGCTATTTAAAAAGACAATCTTCAGGTTGCCTCCAAATAGTCTTTTCTTTTATTTAACCTGGAAATTGCTTTCTAGTTGACGGCTCTTCTCATTTATAAACCCTCTCCTCTTTTACAGGATCCAAACTTGGCCCAGACCCCACACCCCCAACTGCCAGTCCCTCCATCCCCCCCGGTCCCACCGATGAGGCACCTGAGACCACCAGCCCCACTCCTACCACCACCCACCCCGTTGACCCATCTCTCAATGCCTGCCAGATAGACAAGTTTGACAGCATCTCCGAAATCCAAGGAGAGCTGCACTTCTTCATAGATGGGTGAGGAGGGAGGAGCCCTGGGATAGGATATACAAGTCTCCGCCCCCCTACATAACAATGACAGTCTCTGACAGCTGGCCCTCTGTGCTCCCCCTACAGGAAATACTGGAGGTTGCCATCCAAGAAAGGCAGTGAGATAAAGGGTCCTTACCAGACGTCAGAGAGGTGGCCCGCCCTTCCAGCCATTATTGACAGCACCTTTGAGGACACTCTCACCAAGAAGATATACTTCTTCTCAGGTAGCCAGTGCCCTGCATTTTGCCTAATAATAAACAATCATAATCAACTGATTATTTTAATTATTTAATTATTTTTATTAGATTTTTGTTTGCTTTGTCTGCTCAATACTACGGAGCCCCTGAAGGGACCTGTGGGGAAAAAAAAATCAGACAAACTATCTCGTGCGCACGAGAAACTATCACTCAATACAGAGTTATTTACAATTACAATATTTTTTCATCTACATTTATTTGTAAGTTGCGATTTTACATGTCCAATCAAGCAAAATACATTGAGATTGTTAATGTATTTAATATAATGATATATTTTATATTTTATATATTAAAATGCCAAGATTAATAAATGACTTCAGGTGAAGAACGCATCAGTTGCTCTAACTGAATGTGTGGCCTGGCACTGCCAGTGAGACGCCCCCCCCCCAGGCTTACCTTGCCCCGCTATGTCCCCTTGCAGGTCAACGCTTCTGGGTGTACGCTGGGGTTAACGTGCTGGGGCCCCGCAGCCTGGAAAAATTGGGTCTCCCGGACAACGTGAAGCGCATTGAGGGAGCTGTGCAGCGGGGGAATGGGAAAGCACTGCTCTTCAGTGGGGAGAACTACTGGAGGTAAGGCTAACTGCATTGTGGGAAGGTGGACGGTCAATCAACTCCTATCCTGGTCATGTACATCAGCAACTTGAGCGAGGCCACCCAGAACTGTTTTAGTTTAACTGAATTAACTGAGTCGGATGTTTGGTCCACTGTTCTGAGCCGCGCTGTGAAATACTTGCATTAGAGCAGCATCTTCTACACAGTTTACGTGTTATCCATTAACACAGGTGCCTTTAACCTAGAGGTATAGCAGTAGCCAGTCAGAACCTTGCCAAGTCCAATATCTAAACCACAAAGTTACCTGCTGCCACGCTTGTTTGGCGATAACCGTAATGGAGTTTTCTGCGTATTTACACTTTCTATCTATCTATGTGCCCTCAGACTGGACGTGAAAACCCAAATCATTGATAAGGGTTACCCTAAATACATAGACCAAGTCTTCGGAGGGGTTCCCATCGACGCCCACGATGTCTTCCTATATAAGGGTGAGCGAAAAGGAAGTTTGAAAACCATAATCATGGGTGGGACTCCCTCTGTCTGTTGCAACTCAGTGTGTGTGTGTGTGTGTGTGTGTGTGTGTGTGTGTGTGTGTGTGTGTGTGTGTGTGTGTGCAGACATTAACTCAGCACATGCTACATTCCATGTTGCAGGCAGCATCTACTTCTGTCGCGATCAATACTACTGGAGGACAAACTCAAAGAAACAGGTGGACCGGGTGGGATACCTGAAGTACGATGTCCTGAAGTGCCCCCACTCCTCCAGTCGTCTCTTCTAAAACAAACCTTCACCTTCGCACCATATGGTTGATTAGAAAACCGGTGGACTGTGAAAAGTAACCCCTCCCAAACTATCACAGATCAAAAGCGCAATATTTGGGAAAGGACTACATTCTGGTTGAGTGAGAATGAGGGATTGAACCTGTGACACTGTGTTTTCGATCAAACACTCCAAAATATTCTGATAACGCCCCTCATGACTGACCAGTGCTCACAACTGAGCTGTTAATGAGGGGATTTTAAATTTAAAATAAACCCTTTCTTCTGGTCATTTCCAGAACACGTGACACGAGACTTTCTACTTCCTTTCTGCTTCGTCTGAACTGTTGCTTATCAGTGGTAGCAGGGTCTTATATGGTCAAGCTTTTGACATGAGTTTAGGAGTGATATCGCTGACTGAGACTACAGTTAAGTAACGCTATTGTTAAATTGTATATTTTTATATATTTATATTTAAAAATATATAAATAAATGCATATATATTTATCTGGGGATGTGGCCCAAGGATAACCCCCTGCCCCAAGTAAATCAGATACATTTACCTCTAACTTGTGAACAGTTTGTTTAATCATTGTTCAGAGGCGATTGAAAAGCAGGGTTTGTTGTGTAACGACAGCTAGTCTGCAACACAGTGTGGTTCGTTAAGGCTGCACTCACTGAATTACAAAGTATTTGACAATCAAGTTTTAGATTATTTATACTGGATATTTTTTTGGTCTGCCTGGAGCAGACGGGACAATGGGCAAAATGTGTGTTGCTTTGAAACTCGCGATCTTTTAATTTAATATTTTATATTGTGTCTTTTGTTTTGAAACAGTATTTCATTTTTTAAATAAATGTTATTGTTATTGTTGAGAAGGATCAATGAAGCATGCTTATTGTTTTCACTGGAAGGCACGTCACAAATTATATACTGAAAATGATTTAATGTCAAGATAAATACTGTCACTTTGCAGAACTAGAAGTTCAATAAACAAGCAATCACAATCTGGTTTTCAAGTGTGTTTGTTTTTTAGACCCAATTGGCTGTTGGGCCAGACTCAGTGAGCAGTAATAACTGATAACTGAACCTGCATCTCACAAGCTTAGCGAAAATGATGGCCAAAAAAAAGGGTGTCTTAAGACAGCAGTCTCGTATATGTCGAGTGCATGGGGTCGAGGAGGGGTTTCGTATGTCGAGCGCATGGGGTCGAGGAGGGGTTTCGTCTGTCGAGCGCATGGGGTCGAGGAAGGGTTTCGTGAGTCGAGCGCATGGGGTCGAGGAGGGGTTTCGGATGTCGAGTATACGGGGCCAGGGAGGGATTTCTGCTAGGCGTAAGCACCACATTCCCCCTCGACTGGATAACAATGAACCTTGCTGTCACGAGACAAATTCTTACACAAACTATCAAGCAACTACAAGGAAAACAACAAAGCAATGGAGGGAAAGGCTTTTCAATCACGAAGAAAGGCAATGCAAGGAGGAAGTACTCAACACGGAAGTTCAACTCTGATTGCCTGAAGGAAAAAGAGAACAGGTCTGTTTTCTGCATTGCCTTAGAGGAACTTTGATGCACAAGTCAGATGCATCATTGCAAGATTTGGCATGAATGCTTAAGAGTTCTAGGATTCTTAAAGGGAAATAAACCACTATTGATGGTTCATATTTCATATTTGAAAGGGAAGTTCAAAAATG
Organism: Hiodon alosoides; assembly: GCA_025775065.1. Lineage (NCBI taxonomy): Eukaryota > Metazoa > Chordata > Actinopteri > Hiodontiformes > Hiodontidae > Hiodon > Hiodon alosoides. The sequence goes on along the minus strand of JAOYSI010001542.1, from coordinate 11,017 downwards.
CACCCAAAATAAACTCTGGGGGATAGCAAAGGCTAACGGTATTCCAGTCCACTACTGTATGTTTTTATAAGTAATGATCACTTATTTCAAGCTAGTTGAAAAGAAACTGACACCAGGTAAATAAATGTTTCTCCATTTGACAAAGACTACTACTGAAGTATTCATCTTTCACCAGCTATATCCTTGGGCTTCACAGTGAGTCACATTCACATGGTGCATTAGTCCAAAATATCCCTCCAGTTGGAAACGTGGCTGGCTTGAAAACTTGGAGGGTTCTCGTTACCAATGAAGACTCTCAACTTAAAAAATGTTCAAGTCTCCAACCCCAGGAGGGCATGGTGTTCCCAAAAAGGATACGATTTGTCGAATTTTGAAGGAGCATTTTTAATAGGAACATTCAATAAGGAACATGCTATTCAGTCCCCATAGCCTTCTTGATGAATTGGTTGGCCTACTACATTTATTTAATGACACTTAGCTTTATTACACACAACACGTAGCTTTATTACACATGGCACGCAGTTTATTACACACGACACGTAGCTTTATTACACACGGCACGCAGTTTATTACCCTCACAATGCACAAACATGTAGACCAAAAAGAATACACAAATGCATTTCTTAATGAAATAACCCCACAGGGAAATAAAACAGGCAAAATGCTTGTTTTTTCTGAAACGATCTTAGTGCACTCAGACTTGGGGCAGGTGGGTGTGCAGACTTATTTCTGTCTTCAAGAGTACTGTGTCCATCTCAAAACTCAAAATTATTTACAACACCACAACAGATTTAAAAAGTGTGCACCCTACATTTTTTGTGTAGTCCTGAGCAAATGCGGTGTTGCGAAAAATTAAACATCCAGGCAATACGCAAAGGCGTTAAACCGTTAACTAAAGTAGTGTTTCCTTGTGTGTGCACAGTTGCATGTTATTCCGTTTTATACCTGTGGGGGCAGTAAGCTGTTTTACCACTGTGCCAACGTTTCCTCTTCGCCTCTTTGTTTCTGTAATTCATCTTCATATTTAACTTCTTTGGTGTCAAAAAATAACAAATAAATATAAATAATAAATGAACAAACATGTTTATATGAACAATTTACATTCAAAACTGAAACTCTTCAGGAGTGCAAACGGCTTTCCAAAATTTCGATCACTTGACTTTAAGTAACCAGAATATATTACTCATACACAGTCATACGTCACACAGAGCTGGTAAACATGTTCAAATTCACAAACTGATATTTAACTAGGCTTTTAAACACTACCTTTTTAAACAAGTGCTGATTCGCTGGTAATTCAATTACATCCTTTTAGTAAGTGCAGCGAAAGTCATTGGTCAAGTTGCATTATCTTCAATATGAAAATAATAATTACAATAATAATAGTTTAACCCTCAAAGTTACCGAAAGTTCTCTGTTGTCCGAAAAAATCCCCAAAAAATTATTTCCGAGGAGCAATGTTTTTTCCCTCTGCTAAAACCTGCAGAGGTGATTTGGGTGACAGTACAGGGACGCCACGGGGCGCAACGGAAGCGCTGCGTGCTGGCCTGGTGATTGACAGCACTCTTTACCATGCCACGTGCGGCGCGAGCACAGTGAAGGCTGTGCGTGCACAGCATTTACTCCACTGCTTGCGTCTCAGTCACCATCATCAACCACGATCATCAACAAATCAGTTTGGATGCCGTGTGTGTGTTTGTACGTGTGTCTGTGTATAAAGGCCAGTGAAAGAGCTAAAATCAATATATATATTTTTTTTTTTTAATGGGTGGAGTGGGAGGTGAGAAGGATAAAACAAAAATAGGTAGCCCTACCTAGCTTCAAACAATGTGTAGCAAAGTGTACAACGTGGAAAATAACCGCTTTTGGACCAAAACCGGCATGGTTAAAACAGCACTGTGCAGACAGCTGAGCTGAAAAACAAGTTGATGAGGCATACATTCAAAGGTCTGCGCTACACAGCGTACCATGGTAAACCTCGCTCTGGGTGCTGGCTTCTGCCAATCTCTACTGGAAAGCAACTGGCTGCCCCGCCTCATTTCTGTCACACAACAACCTTGCTTCAGACTACACTGAAAGGCCCTGAAAGGCTGTTTAGGATTTGATTCAACAGCTCCAGCAGTACAGAATATTCATTGCATTTGTTAAAACATGTATCTTTCGTGTGTGTGTGTGTGTATGTATATACAAGTATGTAACATATGTAAATATTTACCCATTGAAAAATATGATTAAATATAGACAAACGTATGAAGTTGGGCACTGAATAACAGCCACGACTCACAGAACTGACTGGGATGATAAGGAAACTGTACCACAAAGTTTCTGGCTGAATTGCCGTTAGCCATTCTGGCAAAAAGAGCTTTGAACCCGGGGGCAGTGTTATTACCAATAAAACGTTTCTATGGGCCTTTAACCCCCCTCTGCTAATGGCGAGAGAGTGGCAAAGCATGAAACCGTTCTGTACCTGCTCCTCCAATACAGTGGATTAGGAACTTAGTGGCAACACCACAGCATCACCAGGATCCAACATGCGATCAGATTCATTTGCATCATTCAGTCATTTAGGCTTCTCATAAAGAGAATGCTTGAACAGTGCATACATGAACCTATTACCAGCTTCACACCAGCTATGACCAGCCTCTGGACTTGCCTACTCATTGAGTTAGTCTGCCAGATTCCCTCGCCTGGAGGTGGCTTGTAAGGCACGAGGGCCTCTGGACGAGGACTTTTTTGACATTGGCCTCCAGCGAATTGTGCAAAATTGACACAGGCACATAAACCCAGATCTGCTGCACTTTTTGCCACGCTCCACTCGGCAGATCCCATGTCCACATCACTGAACGCATTAACGCAGAACACTCCCGATCGCAAACAGGGACAGGAAGTGATCTTCAACCTTGGAACTTCTGAGCCCTTTGGAACTAAAAAAAATAAAACCTAAAGATTCAAACGCTTTGCAACTTCACAAGTTTTCAGCATTTTGCCAGAACAGCTAAAGAGCTACATTTCCAAATTAAAACCAAAACAAATAAATAAATAAGTACATAGATAGACACATAGATTAATAAATAGACAATTTATGTGTGGTTAAAAAGGGGAGGGGCTGAACGTGAAAAGAATGAATGGATCCAATGAAAGCTATTAATTGGCACCGACGATCATTTACGTTGTCTTAAAACAACCAATCTTTCCTCTACCCTGCCATCAACCTCACACACCAGCCATATTCCTCAACAACGCACTCCTGAACTGCTCCTCAGTCTAACACTTGATGCCAGGGGCCTTGTCACACGAAGTCACAACCATTTCAATGACAAAGTCAGTTTGTAGGTTTTCTTGTAAATAAAAAAAAAAAACTGGGACTCTGTCGTTCACACACACGAACTCGTTGCACGTCCAAGTGTCGATGAGGTGTCTTCTCTGAAAGTGTTTTTGCAAGGAGAAAACACATGAATTTCTCTGAGCATTTCTCACAGCAGTAACCGAGGCAGGACTCCAGCTCCACTGGCTAAGCGTCCCCGTAGCACCACAGTTGCCAGCAGCACCTGCGTCGTGCCACAGCACGCCCCCCCCAACTCCCCCGCCCCCGGCCTCAGCCAGGCCACAGCCACAGCTCCAGTACGTCCCAGTGCTTCCACAACAGGAAGAGCAGGACGGCCAAGAGTGCAGTGGCTGCCACCCGCTCCCGCGTCTTCATCAGCGGTGTGATGAAGTTGGCCAGCGTGGACACGAAGACCAGCAGCACGGCCATGAGCGCCAGGATGACGTTGATGAATTTCCCCAGCAGGGCCCGGGCATCGGCGTTCTCCACGCCCTCCAGCTGCACCACTTGTTGCTGCTGCTGCTGGAGCTCCAGTTTGGTGATCCGCGTCAGGCAGGACTCCACCGCCTCCTGCAGGGGGGCGCCGCACACATACACACGTACGGCAAGGGGGGCGGGGGGGGGGGTAGCAGAAATAAACCGGCACAGGAATCAGGACTCAAGACAAAACCAAAAGATTCACAAATGATGAACTAGGAATGCAAGAGAGGATTTCTGGCCCCACCTGTATGTCCCGGGCCCTCTCGTAGGACTGGTAGGCCACCTTCTCCTCCATGCTGGCCAGCTCCTGCTTCAGATTGGTCATTTCATTCTGGTGTAACTCCGTCAGGTCGTTCAGCTGCTCCTCGAGGCGCTCATACCTGTGCAGTGTGTGAGAGAGAGAGAGAGTGAGAGAGAGAGAGAGAGAGAGAGAGAGAGAGAGAGAAGGGACTCCTTAGGCCAATTTACACATAGCTCAGCTCTTGAGCCTAGCTTTGTTGGCTACGCGATCACAGACTCATGCCCCCAGCTCTCTCAGTGCATTTACTGTCCAGCCTTAAACCCCCCCATCAGACCACAGTCAAATCACAACAGAACAGCCACAGAGCAAAGCAACACAGCCCTGCAAGCTGTACACAATAAACCGGGAATACAGATGGGTTATAAACAATACAGAATCATTCCCAGAGGCAATTCATTCCTCTGAAACCACTAACCTTATTTATACATTCTTCAACACACAAAGCAATAACAAGCCAGAGATAAACCTCGAGCACACTTCCAAGCAACAATTAAGGCAAAGCCTCAAAAAAAGAAAAGAAAAAAAACCTCAATCCAATGAAAAACAGTCTGACGTAAGAACAATGCAAGAGTGTTATGGAATAAGGACCATCACCAAACACTGGAGCTAGGTTTACGCTTGCAGTACCGTGGAACCCTCAAAAAATACAAACACACCCTCGGACAGAAAAAAACACATGCAGGACTCCCTTTACCAAATTCAACAATCCATCAATCAAAACCAGTTAATTCTAGTATGTATTGAATGATTTACGTACATTAAGACCAAAATCTAAAAGTAGAAAAAAATGTTTGAGAAATCAGTTAAAACTATTTAAAATCCATTGGATATACCAATCACTTCACAAGAAATGGCAGGAAAAATCTATTCACTACTGCCCAGAAAAGTCTGTGAGCCTGATGGCACCAGATCTGAGACGCTTAAAACACAGCAGCCCTGAGCTCCAGGAGACCATGTTTAAATTGGCAACTTTGTACTAGACATAGGATACTTCCCCGACATCTGCAAGCAAGTGTGTAGATCTCTGATTTATAAGAGAGAAGACAAATTTCAAAAACACGTTCGTGTGAGCAGTAGGCGGTGGAAGGTATTCTGCGGTGACATTAACGCCCAGATATTGGCCTTTCTTATCGAACACAGTATCATGAAAAAGACACCCAAATCAGACCACATTTACACCTACACGCCCCATACGCGTAGGTTTGGGGGGGGCGGGTGGGATTGTCCCCCCCAATATTGATAGAGTTACGATTTGTCCCCCTCGCATAACAATGAGACGGTACAAAGCCGAAGAGTGAACCCGGGTGCGGGACTTTTATTTTGCCAGACTTCAGGAAAGTAAACACCAGTTTACTATGGGTACTATCACCCGAGAACAGACACAAAGATATGATTACCTTGGAAATGGTTTTAATGCAAGCTTTTAGCCGGGCAGTGAACAGGCCAAAAGAAAAAGCTTGCAGAGCATTCTATGCCACTAAACAAAAACTTTACGAATTTAAAAACATCTATTTTATTAAAAGAATCTGCTATAAAATATTTTGCAATTCAATTCAGTCCATTGCGCAATATGGAAGTGAGAAATGGGTCCTCTCGGACCCAAAGTCAGGCAGAGCTGAACTAGGCCACTCTCACCTGCTCATCCACATCCAAAGAAGAGCGCTCAAATTCTGGATACGTCTCTGAAATAGCCCTGGAACTCACTGGAGTAAAGCCCTTACAAACAAGAGCCGCCTTAGTCAGCTGGCAGTGAAACTCACTACTTTAACCACTAATAACACCCACACGTCTCAGTCCAGCATTGCCGCAAATCAGAATAAGCCAAAAAACAAAGTAACTTTAAAAAGCCATACCCGGAAAATTGGAACAATGAAATAAAATCCCAAAGTAAACTTGACTGCTAAAGGGGCCCTAATAAGAGATTAAACCCCCCGCAGGGTCTCTCTTTATTGTCAGAAACACCTAACCACGAACAGACTCGGTTACCACAACCTGGTCATTGAGGCAGACGGACCTGAATAAACAGGTTCAGTGGTTATTGAGACAGAAGAGGTGGAGACAGAGATGCACTTTCTCCATAAACGTGGCAAGCACTTCCAAGTCAGGGACAGCTACTTCACTAATACAACAGATCCTTTCACAGATTTCCCAAAAAGTTCTAAAGCAGAACATTTATCAGTACTACTAAGACTGGGAGCTTTGACCAAAAGCCCCATTAGCAGCCAATAGCTGACAGCCTGCCATAGCCTGAAGGAGGCACAACGGGCATCTGCACAGGCTAGTACTGTTGTTCTACATTTCATATGAATATCAATCTAAATTACTTATGGTGCCGTTATTCATTATTTTCTGAAGGGGTAGAAAAAATGTCTGAATATGTTAATATATTTGGCTCTACAACGACCCGGCCCTATAGTCCTTCACCTGTAGCCCTCCACCTGGCTCTAAAATGACCCGGCCCTATAGTCCTTCAACTGTAGCCCTCCAACTGGCCCTACAATGACCCAGCCCTACAGTCCTTCCCCTGTAGCCCTCCTCCTGGCTCTACAATGACCCAGTCATATAGTCCTTCACCTGTAGCCCTCCACCTGGCTCTACAATGACCCGGCCATATAGTCCTTCACCTGTACCTCTCCTCCTGGCTCTACAATGACCCGGCCATATAGTCCTTCACCTGTATCTCTCCTCCTGGCTCTACAATGACCCGGCCATAGTCCTTCACCTGTATCTCTCCTCCTGGCTCTACAATGACCCGGCCCTATAGTCCTTCACCTGTATCCCTCCTCCTGGCTCTACAATGACCCGGCCCTATAGTCCTTCACCTGTAGCCCTCCACCTGGCTCTACAACGACCCGGCCCTATAGTCCTTCACCTGTAGCCCTCCACCTGGCTCTAAAATGACCCGGCCCTATAGTCCTTCAACTGTAGCCCTCCAACTGGCCCTACAATGACCCGGCCCTATAGTCCTTCACCTGTAGCCCTCCTCTGGGCTCTACAATGACCCAGCCATATAGTCCTTCACCTGTAGCCCTCCACCTGGCTCTACAATGACCCGGCCCTATAGTCCTTCACCTGTAGCCCTCCACCTGGCTCTACAATGACCCGGCCCTATATTCCTTCACCTGTTACCCTCCACCTGGCTCTACAATGACCCGGCCCTATAGTCCTTCACCTGTAGCCCTCCACCTGGCTCTACAACGATCCGGCCCTATAGTCCTTCAACTGAAGCCCTCCAACTGGCCCTTCAATGACCCGGCCATATAGTCCTTCACCTGTATCTCTCCTCCTGGCTCTACAATGACCCGGCCCTATAGTCCTTCACCTGGCTCTACAATGACCCGGCCCTATAGTCCTTCACCTGTAGCCCTCCAACTGGCCCTACAATGACCCGGCCCTATAGTCCTTCACCTGTAGCCCTCCACCTGGCTCTACAATGACCCGGCCCTATAGTCCTT
>JAOYSI010001541.1:0-16988 GCA_025775065.1 Hiodon alosoides | reverse complement strand
CTCATTAAGCTGTAGACTAGCAGCCTGACCATGAGAGCTGTGGGAGTCTCAAGATAAGGTGTTCCCTCAGAACTGTTTTCTCGACTCCCATCTGTCTGACGGTACAGGCCCCATCCGGGGAAAAGGTTGAACTGGCCTCGCTCCTCTGAGAGCTGTGGGAGGTCAATGTAAAGAAGGTTCTGTACTTTTCCTTTGTATTATTGTATTATGACACGTTCTGTATGTGTATAAGAATGGCGTGAGCCCCATGATGGGGGCTCTCTCTTGCTCTCACTCGTGAGGTGGAGAGGCCCTGTCATGCTGGCCAACATTAAAACCTGATTCTGTACGAAACATTGTGTCGAACTGTCTTTGGTAGACTTCGTTTCAAGATTGTGTCGAACTGCCTTTAGTAGACTCTGTCTCACCGCACTAGGAGATTCGCCTTAGAATTTCCGCGACACCGCTCGCAGACCCAGCATGCCCGCGCGTGCTAGGGTTCTCCACCACGGCATAATTTCAGTCCCTCAGAATACCACAGCATAAAGCCGGATCATTTATATGGCCATTTTAATATTTATACTTTAATAAAAGTGTGTTTAAAATACTGAATGTATTTATATATTCTTACATAGTGAATGAGAACTGATACATTGTGTGCAAGCTAACCTGAGAAAAAATGTGCTCTATTAACCCCTGCCCTGTTTTTTTTGTTTGTTTTTTTTTTTTGTTTAATTTATGAACTGTTTTATTTTAAAGCTTACACACATTTTCCCCCTTTTAATAAAATAGCTTGCGTGGCTTGGCTTAAACTAACAATATGAAAGTGGCAGTGGTACTAGCAGATACTTGGTAGTTCTTGAAACGGCTCTGTAGTGGCTGGATCCACATGGCACATTTTAGCAGTATAGTAATGGGCACAAATTTTGATAAGGAAAATTTTAAACTTCGCAGTGGTGAGTGGTGAAATAAGTATAGCTAGTTCTAACTGTAATGGATCATTTGACATAAAAAAAAATGTTTACTGTTTATACTTTTTTCTAATAATAGTAGTAATAATAATAATAATAATAATAATAATAATAATTAATAATGTAAAATTTACAAAATTTTGACAACCACGGGGTGAAATGGGCGGAGCCGCACACAGCAGAGAGAGGAGAGCACACGGGGTTTTCTCTTTAGCCTGAATATGGGCGATTTTTTTATTCGGCACAATAAAGCGCTGTCAACTAAACAGAAATTTTTCCCGTTTTGGGGCATAAACAACGATGAAAATCGCAAAAGAAATTCTTCCCGGATAGGGGAATTAAACAATGATAAAACGCGAAAGAAATTCTTCCCGGATCGGGGCATAAAACAACGTCCTCCTCGCTTGAGGGTACTCGGGGGGTGGTCTCTCTCACCCGTCGCCTGGCCGGATCTTTAGAAACAGCACAGAGTTTTAAGTTCGGCGTTCACTGCCTCTGTGCGGCTCTCGCCTGCATCTTCCACTGTGCCGCCCTTCTCTTCGTCGTGGCCAGCTTTTGTTCTTTCGGCTTCATCAGCTGATGCGTGACAGCCCCCATGATTGCTGTGGTTGAGGTTTGTGGGCGTCCGCCTTCCCGACGCCCCGGGGGGTGTGTGTTTGTGTGTGTGTGTTAGAGGAGGAAGATACAGAGTGAGGGTTGTATGACAAGAGAAAAACAGGTTTGCAGTAAGCCTTGTTTAGCAGTAAATGTGCAGTGTAAGTTGCAGTGGCCGGTGAATAAAGACTGCAGCTTCTCAATACTAAAGCGGAGCTCCCGTGTGTTTCTTGCCAACTGTTGAAAAAGTGTTAGAAAAAAGAAGTTAGATTTCGATTTCCTGTGCTTTCCGACTACGGTCTGGGAGCCGAACAGGAATGGTTAACAACCATGTTATGTATTGTGTCATTTAAAAACACAGACTTTACATTAAACTATACAAGACTATACAAGGTAGGTAAAAAAAATATATATATATTTTCGCTGCCACTGCCACTTATTTATGGATAAATTGTTTCAAGAGATTTTACTCACCTACTACTGAACATTGTGTTCTGCTTTGCCTGCAAGGTTTTGTCCACTAAAACAAATACATTTATAATAGGCATTCAGTGACTGTAAGCATTCTAATTGTATAACTGAACATGAGAAGAGCTCACAGCATAGAACTAATATGAATGTGTTATCACAGCGATGTAATGCAATTGGTACTGCTGATGCATCCCTTGAGTGGCAACTGGAGGGAGAGAGCAACTGGATAGAGGTGCGTTATTGCCGTGATGAAGTTTGAGAAAGGTCTCCCATTCAGTGGCGACAATGAGCTTCTATGATCAGAGTACAGTGGAAACTACTTGGGAATTTTAGAGCTGATTTCTCAGTTTGATCCCTTTTTGGCTGATCACATTCAGAAATATGATCAGAAGAGTAGAACTAGTACATCCTGTTTGTCTTCTACAGTATGTAAGGAATTCATTGCGCTAATGGGGGAGAAAACTAAGCAGGTCATTGCAGCTGAGCTTCAGCAATATTTTTGAGTGATTGTGGATTCAACACCAGACCTATCTCGACCAGCTTATTTTTATTTTATTGTTATTTTAAAGTTGTTGAATGATTTATTGGATTTGAGACAATTGAAAGCCATACTGGGGCAAGCCTGGCTGACAATGTACTTGCAATAATCGGTGACATAGGCTTTAATCTGTCTAATTGTCACGGCCAATCATATGACAACACCAGTAACATGTCTGGCTGATTTAAACAAATGCTCAATGCTGAGAATAACAAGCAGATTCTTATCCATCACACAATACCATCAGCGAGGCGTCTGATCGGTCCCAACTTCATTTTGCAGCAGGACAATGACCCCAAACACATGTCATAAAGAACTATCTAAAGGCGAAAAGAATTACAAGGAGTTCTGCAATGGATGGTACAGCCTCCAAGGATCCTCTTATACAACTGCACGACAGTGTACCTAAGATAATTGATGCATTTTTAAAGACAAGGGCGATCACACCCACATGTTTTTAATTATTTACTGTTTACTGCCCTTTATAGTATTTTTTTACAAATACATCTTTAGCATCTTTTTAATTTTAAAATTTATTTTTGCCTATAACTTTTGCACAATACGGTATGTTTCAGAAACACCCAGAAAACACCAAGTCTGAACTTGTCAGAGAGCTGAACTTTAATGACATAGTGACTAAATTCTCAAGGAAAAAATCAAGAAAGTGGCTGATCTTCTAAAATAAGACGTGTGTTTATTTATTATTACATGCTGTTATGCTCGCTGCTGGTATGCATTATTTAATAACATTTCTAGATGGTGTGCTGTTCATTTTCTGCTGTAGCCTACCAACATATCTAGCTGAAGTTGAGCTGATAAGTTGAGCTGTCTTCACCCTGGCCTCTGGTTGCAGACTGTGGGCCTGACAGGGATGGTCATTGCATCTTGCTATGGGGGGGCTCTGTTGCCGAATGGGCCATGCAACCACATTCTGGGGAGGGAGGAGCATCACACGCATGGTGCCACGCCCTCATGCCTTGGGGAATAAGCCCGGGGATGATGGACAGCCCAGCCGGAGGGGAGTCCTTAACAGGACCTCTTTGTGCATACGGAGAGTGATGGTTTTTGGAAAACATGTGGCTAGAAAGTCTGTTGGATGGCTTGTAAGGTTTTTGTCTTTTTGTTAGTTAAATGTTTGTTTTCCACTTAATAAAGGTTTTAATAGTTTTGTTACTACACACTCCAAACCGCACCGGATTGCTGCTCACTGGAACGGTCTGCATCCGCTTTTTTGGAGGTGGTGCAGTTTATAAAAAAAAACATAATACATGTTATAATGAAACAAATAGCAACACAAGAAACAACTAAATCAAATAAAATATTTGTATTTTTCATAGCTCATTTTTCAAACAGAACTTATCATAAAGCGCTTAACTGGTTGCATTTTCCAGAGGGAATCTTATAATCAGAAAACCCAGTGCCAATGTGGGAAACCTGGAAAATGATTCCCTGACCCCAGAGGCAGTTGAGAGAATTCCTGGAAAAAGAATACAGAATACAGGAAATACAGAATACAGAATACAGAAAACAGTGAGGTTTTTTGTGGGAGGTCCGTCCTTGCTGCCACTGTAGCCACGAAGGTGGCCAGAGTCTTTCCCGCCACCTAGAAGCACAGCCAGTCCAAACCAGGGTGTGCCTACAAAAAGAGTGGTGACAACAAGGAAAGGTCTTTACACTTGAATGTTCTACGGCCAAGTTCCACCCTCCATCTCAGCACTCAAGATGGCTAAAGGATAGGCTGAATATATCGTTTTAATCTGGTTTTAAATGTTGAGACTGAGTCTGATTCCCGGATAAAAATTAGCAAACTATTTCATACTTGAGGGGCTCTGTCTGAAATGGCTCTACCACCTGATTTAGCTTTTGCAACTCTTAGGACAGTCAAAAAGCCAGCCTCTTGTGAGCGAAGAAATCTCTGAGGATTGTAAGGGACTAGAAGGCCTAATAAATACAAAGGCCCAAAGTGCCTTAAAAGTAAGCAATAGCACCTTAAAGTCAACACAGTGCTCTATCGGTAACCAATGAATTGAGGCTAAGACTGGCGTGATGTGGACATATTTTCTTGCTTTGGCTCAGATCCTGGCAGCAGCATTTTGCACAAGCTGTGACGGTTTTGTTAACGTCTGTGGTCTGCTTTAAAGGAGGGAATTACATTAGTCTAGTCTACACGTCACGAAAGATGGTTCTAAGATGGAAAAAAAATGTGTTGTATTTTTAACAAGGTATTCAAGAGATCTGGGTCAGTTGTTACACCAAGGTAGCAAAGTGGGAAGGACTGAGTATCTGTAAAGACTCACTGTATTATTTTTCATACTGTTACTGTGATCTTTAGGGCCAAGGACTAACATTTGTGTTTTTTTTTTATTTAATAGTAAAAATGTCTAAATCAGCCAATGCTTATCATCCTTCACACAATATTCTAGCTGGGCCAAATGCTGGTCCTTGCCAGGTTTCACAGACAGATATAGTTGAGTGTCGCCTAAATAACAGTGGAAATTAATCCCATGCTTGTGAATGACATCACCAAAGTAGTAACATGTATAGAGAGAAGAGTAGGGAGACTAAGACCTAAGACTGAACCCTGTGGAACACCATACCTAACTTCAGCTAAATCTGAGGTCATCATTTCTCTGCACAAGCTGGAATCTGTCTGTTAGGTATAACTTAAACCAGGACCGAGCACCTTGAATAAAAATATCAAATTCACTATTCTATTCTATCTGGTGGTCAATGGCAGCACTAAGGTCAAGAAGCAGTAGTATAGTCGTTATCAGAGGCCATCTCAGTGCTATGGCCTGCACAAAAACCTGACTGAAGAATCTCATAGGTGCTGTTATCTTCTAAATACACAGTTAGCTGCTGTGCTACAGTTTTGTTCCAGTATTTTAAAGAAAAAAGGAAGATTTTATATTGGTCTGAAATGATTAAAGATTGTTGAGTCCATGTTTCATTTATTCATCTATTTATTTTTTTAAGTATTATCAAGTAGTAGGCTTGACAATGGCTTAACCGATTTGGGAATATAGCCCAAAGATAGTGATGTGTTAATGATATAATCCTTTACTAATTTAGTTGGACCTCGGTCCAGCAAGCATGTTGTAGATTTAGAGGCTACTGCATACCTTTCTAATATATGCATTGGGTTTTTATTTCTGATGTAAGATTGCTAAACTTCAAGCACAAGACAAAAAAGTGGTCTTATTCAAACCAAATATGGACATTCCTTCTAGGCATCAAAGGGTTAAAACAGATGCCTGGTCATTGGATGACATAAAACATGCATGGGGAGAGATTACAAGGCATAAAAATTGATCAAACTGGCTGGTCAACCATCCTTATGGGGTTGCATAAAAGAACTGAAATAAAATACCAAACTAATTTGGGTTCAACAAAAAGAATCCTGAATAATACGAATCCATGAAATTATACATACCTACTGAACCAAAAGACGTGATACCCCCCAACAAGGGTGCTGGTGAGACAGATAATTAAGCATCTTAAACAAATCTACCGACTACATTCGAAGGATGAGGCACAGATTATTAAACAATGCTGTTTGAACATGTAATGAAATTCATATTGCAAATCTGTAATGTTTTAAACATAAATATATAGATATACAGATATAAAAAATTGGATGAAGTCATCTACTGGGGGTAAATCCGGATGTTGTAGATTGGGGGTAGGTGATGAGCCATTAACAAAAAATGGAATGAAATTGTTCTATTAAGAAAGATTCAGAGAATTGTGGGAGAGAAATTCAGGAATGGCATTTAGAACTGACATGAGGCTTGATAACGCAGTTTCTGGAATCGGAAGCCCACCATGTTATCCACAATATAATGCAGTCCAACAATTTATAAAAATTATTACTCAGAAGGAATAGAGACCCACTTTTTTTTGTTGACAAACTTGCAAAAATATACACACACATTTACACTAAAAATAAGAGGGTAAAGTGCTAGAAACCTCTCCCCTCTGCCATTCGGGGAAAAGTGAAGATACCACATTACACCATCAAGAAACAAACTGAATCCAAGGCTGAGAGCCCTGATGATGACATCTGGGAAACCCATGCCATGATGCTCCCGGCGCATAGTTTTTGTTCTGATGTTAATGCCAGAGGTGGTTTGGAATGGTCGAGCAGCTGTATGCAAGCCTTAAATCACCAAGTACAATGCCAAGCTTCGGATGGAGTGGTGTAAAGCACGCCACCACTAGACTCTGGAGCAGTGGAAACGTGTTCTGTGGAGTGATGAATCACGCTTCTCTATCGGGTTTGGCGAATTTCAGGAGAACGTTTCCTGCCTGACAGCATTGTGCTGTAATTTGTGGGGAGGAGGGATGTTTTTCTGGGGTTGGCCTAGGCCCCTTAGTTCCACTGAAGGGAAATGTTAATGCCTCAGCTTGCCAAGACATTTTGGAAAATTCTATGCTTCCAACTTTGTGGAAACAGTTTTCTGTTCCAGCATGACTGTGCCCCAGTACACAAAGCAAAGTCAGAGTTTGGTGTGGAAGAACTTGACTGGCCTGCACAGAGCCCTGACCTCAACCCTATCGAACAGCTTTGGGATGAACTAGAACGGAGATTGCGAGCCAGGCCCTCTTGTCCAACATCAGTGTCTGACCTCACAAATGCTCTTCTGGAAGAATGGGCAAAAATTCCAACAGACACACTCCAAAATCTTGTAGGAAGCCTTCTCAGAAGAGTGGAAGCTGTTATAGCTGCAAGGGGGGAACAACTCGATATCAATGCCAATGGATTTAGAATGGGATGTCATAAAAGCTCCTGTAGGTGTAATGTGTAGGTGTTTCCAATACTTTTGTCCATATAGTGTATGTAGTTCTGCAGTGACAGAATTCTTACAAGACAGAAAATTTGGATAGGATCCTGGAACAGTACTTACTTCTTCCTTCAAAAAGGGTGGGGAGGAACATAAACTATCTGGTGTATATTCTGCCAAAAGTATGCATCAATGACTCACAACCACGGAAATGACAGCGTCATTCAGCACCTAAGCGAAACTTTCCTATATTATACTGGGATAGGTTTGCCACGGTAGTGTTCACATACTATGGGACACAATGTGGGGTGGATTAAATCAAAATGTCATCAGGAAACATGTGGCAAATGACACTGCAATTGCTTTGGACAAGACGAACACAAAGTTAATTGCACTATAGCAATACACTAATGTATTTTTTATTCCTTGGGGAATGGGATGAATTATTTCCTTATATATTATATGGTTTAGTTATAGAATTTTGTGCCAGCCTAGTACAAAGTTTTTTTTTTTTGTTCTAGCTTCAAGGGCATAGGTCTGCAGTAATGCATAAAAGGGATGTTTTGGTAAAACAAACACCCACACCATTGTCCTCAGACAGGACGAAACCAGATGATGGGTGACTAGGGTTAAATGCAAGGCACAGGATGCACAGTATGTATAGAGTTCACAAGGGTGGGGGCCAGAAAAAAAACTAATAATAAAATGCTGAAGGTGGAAAAGTATCATTGAGAATAAGATAGAATTTACAATTTGTGTGTGACTGCTCTCCTCTAATACAAGACAAATAAAAGTTTTATCTGGAATATAATTAATTACAATATTCTGTGAATCACTGACCAAAGAGTGACAAAATACTAAAAAAGGTTTCATAGGCTTTTAACTAATTTTGACATTTAATGTAAACATTAGCATTTATAAAGTGACAATGAAGGTGGGATTAATTTTAAATTAAGAATGAATTCAGAATTACAACTATTGACCCAGAGAATCAAAAATAAAATTACTACTCAGTAATGGTTGGTAAGTGCATATAGGCAGTTATAAACTAAAATCTTTATAAATTACTTATCTATGCATGTTTTATTATGTTGATTAATACATGTACACATACATCATGCTCTACAGATGTATTAACTAATAATGAATTAATAAACAATACGTTTAGCATCCTAATTAATGTATACAAGCCTAGCTGTCCATTGCTCTGAACTCCAGCTGGGTTAACCCACCCTGGTCCTTGACAGCCGCAGCAGTGTTGTAGAGAAGCCATTTGGGCTCATTAAAAAATGTACTTCTGCCACCATGATAGAGTAGATTACATAGTAATCAAATAAAAACACAGCTTATACAGTTACAAGAAAAAGTTTGTGAACCCTTTGGAATTACCTGAATTTCTGCATTGATTACTCATAAAATGTGGTCCGATCTTCATCTAAGCCACAATAATAGACGAACACAATCTGACTAAACTAGTAACACAGAAACAGTTATACATTTAGCAATCATTCAGAGTGCAGGCTGGAAAAAGTAAGTGAACCTCTGTGTTAACCACTTTTCCAAATGCCAATTGGAGTCAGGTGTGCCTTCAGGTGCTTCTCCAGAGCAGCAACCATCTTCTAATGGTGCTTCTCCCGGCTGCTTTACTGTTCACTGTTGCCCTGTGTAGACATCAGTTTTCCAACCACGAAACTTCTGCACTAGCTAGTTCATCACCCAGAAAACTTCTGTAATCCCAGGATGCCCGTTCCTTAATAGAGCTTTCTGCTTCTGAAGCACAATGTATCGATACAAGGTATCAAATTGTCCTGACACCTTGCCGGAAACCACGTGATCGGTGCAAACAAGGTATCATTATGTCACACAAGCATCTGGCAGTGGCAATTGGTATTAAACTCCCATAATGCTTAACATATTTGTCTGAGGCGCTTAAATTTTGAGGGTTATAGAGAGACAGATTTGTTAGCAAATTAGATAGAGATTTAGAGATAGTTAGAGAGATCTACATATTATTTTATTTTAAAGTAAAAATATTAAATTACACCAATTGTCTCGTTGCACAAATATGTCCCTCCAACACTTTTCCCTCTTAAACACAGTCACTGCCTCCTGGTCTTATTTTCCGCAAACTGGTCTAAGGGTCTTTATTGTACGATCATAACAGGGAAAATCAAAACAATCATTTGCTATCACAAGACAAAGAATCTGACACAAAGTAAAAATATGACTGTTATTTGTGTGCAAAATGTATAAAAAACCTTTGTGCAAAAACAGTGCAAAACTGTAGCTTCCAAATGGCACAGTTAAACTTGTGCAACAACATCAAAATATAGTGATACATATAACACACATTACAGTTAGATCTTCAAAAAAGTTAGATACACAAAAAAAAATGTAAGTTTCCTATTGCACATTACCAACTTCAAATGATAAACGATTACAGTTTTTCCAGCAACTTTGTCATCAGAGCCTCAAAACCCTGCTGAGCAGACCTGGGTTCTGCTAGAGTCTTCTCATGACGCCGTTGACTGGCTTCTTCCGAGTCCTGCAAAAATTCAGTGTCCGCCCTTTGATCACCGTTTTTTCAAGCAAGAACTTCAAGCAAACAACAGACCTTATAAGTGGGTAGCGCGGTCTAGTGGCCAAAATTTAATTTACCTTAAAAAATGTACTCAAACAATGATTGTTTTTAATCTTTTCTGTAAAAACTGTGGTTAGGAGACGGAGACTTGGTTCTTCAGGAAATTAAGACTTTTATTACGTAAACACAACAAAAGCCGTGGTGTCCGCGGTACCACCCCCGAACACCCTCGGCACACAGCTTTTGTACAAGTCAAACAAAACCCACCCTTCCTGTAATGGGAGGTGGCCACAGCATCATCACAATGTTTAACTGCACCCTATTGGTCAAAGCTTTTACCCTCCTGTCACGGTTGGCTCTCAGAGAAACCATTGTGGTTACTTCCTTGTCCCTAGGTAGTTCCGCCTTCACCCAATTCCCGTTTGTTGGAATTGGTGAACAACTTTGGTTTTATTGTAGTTCCAGCAACAGAGTACCTTCCAAACCATAACAACATTCCATCAGATCCCATCATATAATTTGTACGTCAAAACCATGTTTATTGTCGTATAACCTTTTGCCCCACTTCAGCACCGGCCAGCGCCCATGCAGCCTCAATAACAACATAATACATCCAAAATGCGACAACAAGAAGTGCATTTATTCCATATGCATAATCAGACAACTGTGCATTGGTAGTAATGTTTCGGATGAAATAGCTACCACGACGTTAGAAATTGCATATAGCTTATACCTGTTAACTGTGCACACACTTGTAAAACAAGCTAGATATCATCACAATTTTAACAATTATATTTCTATTGCAAAAATACTTGTAGGCTGACTTGCCAAAAATATGCTTGAAGCATGGGTCTTCTTATTCTGTCCAGATTCAGATCAGCGCAATTGACTCATGTTCCCACCACGTGACAGGCGCTCTGTCAATAAATAAAAGGCCTTTTTGGTTCATAATTATAGGCTAGATGAGGCTACAAAAGGTACACAATATACAAAATGACCCAAATTAATACCACTTAATAATATCCTATGGCATATTTATAAATGAATCAGTTACTCACCAAGTGCAGTTTTATAGAAGGATGATGCATCTGTATTTGTGGTTCAGTGCAAATGAGTCTGTAATCTTCTGTACATCCAGGACCTTGGTTCTTATTGCGTGTATGGACAGGCAGGCAAGGTTGCTGAGTCGAAGGTTTGCCATTCTGTTTCTCAGGTAGGTTTTTACACCCTGCATGCAGGAAAAACTGTGCTCACATGACACAGAGGTTACCTGCAGTGTGACAGATTTCCGTAAAAGTTTATAGATGTGAGTCACGAATGAGTCTTTGTATGCTTTAAGCATGGACGGGAACTCCACTGTGCTGCTAAATGTTTCATCCTGTTCTTTTTTTCTACCCAAAAGCCGGCGCACTTGGTGCACCTCGGCCTGCAGATTGTCCACTCTGATTCCATACTGCTGTGCTATGGGCACAAGGCTCTCCTTTTGAAGGAATATGGCATGCTTGGAATTTAGGGCTGATGTTCCCATGAGAACTGCACCTGCTTCTGTGGAAAAGTGTTGGGTCATTTCATTCACCAGTCGGTCAATGACAGGGTAGAACGAGGGCATTTGGAGTTCATCCGCTGAGGATGGATGTTCGGTTTGGATTGGAGCTTCAACTATAAAGTCCTGTTGATGGTGAGGCTGTTGGGATTGTCTCTTCTGTTGTGGGGGCGGCGGTGGTTGTACGACACCAACCTCTGTGCCTCTGCCTTGCTCCATATCAGATCCTCAAACAGGATATGGTGGAGGAAGAATTCAGCATCAGTATGTGAGAGAAGTGACCGTGTGTCAGTTGATCTGCGTTGGGTCGCCTTTTTCCAGTTCCATGCTGCCTTCTCTCTATGGTTTCCTGGACGTTCAAAGTGGCGGCATGCAAAGCAGAAACCACGGCCCTTTGAAACAGAATATTCCAGCCATTTGGAATCCTAATACCATCTATGATTGAAGTAATGATCCTGCTGTCCAACTTTTATGGCTGGATAATGCTGAAGAAGAGGGTGCATTGGTTTTTCAACTGGTGACTGGCTTAAATCAGAGGGAGCGGTGGCTGTGCTAACAGCGCAGCTAATGCTGGCTGTGGAGCAGCTAGCAACGACGAACTGCTCTGGTGCTCCCTCATGTCGTGGCTCACGAGTTTCTCTCTCCAACTCATCTTTCTTCATCAACCTCCTCTTCTTTGGCCCCCTCAGAGACAGGGTCTGGGTCCTGATGTTTATATTTTACCCGTACTCTCTTGATTAGAAAACGGTCCATCGCTCACATAACGTAGCCTAACGTGCACATGAACAGAAACACCAGACATCCCAGCCCACATACCCGACCCCCAAACATGTAGGGTAGCTTACACCCGCGGCACAGCCAGGTATCGGAATAGGAACAGAATGGGTGGTTATTAAGTTAATACATTTTTTTTTTTAATACTAAAATGCTTGAGGGGGCTTAACTGGGGCTAAGCAGATTTGTGAGGTGGCTAGCCCCGTTGGAGCGCCGTGGCTGGGGGCCAGAACAGCAGTGATCGGTCATTGGCGAACAAAGGGCTCTTTTAGGTGAACGTAAGGTTCGCCTCCACTCCAAGACATTTATAGTATTGGCTCCCTAATCTGTATGACTCCACTTCAACTGTGGGAATGCCGTCTTCTCCCCATTACGTGACTCATTTAAAAGAACGTTATATAAGTTTGACTCAGTTTTGTTCATAAAAGTCACTGTCAATGTATATACGTGACGTAAAGGACCATGATATTGCAGGTGAAATAAAGAAACAAGAAGCTTTAAGTAAACTTAAGCTTGTTAAATTAACAATTAACTGATCTAAATACATATACAATAAATTAAATAAAAGATATCCATCGGAGTGTCACACCTGAGCAGACAACCTGGGAGATTGGGGACTCAAGTGCGGGAAGATGAGGGTTTGGAACAATCAAAGAGTTAGGAAACAGTGTAAGGGAGGAAGGCAAAAAGTTTTCAGGGTCACTGATGGTCAAATAATCAAATCATCAATCAACCAATCAACCAACCAATCAACCATTCATCCACTCAGAGGATAATCCAGGAGTCAAAAAACACAGAGTAAACAAAGGCCAAGAACACAATAAACTGGTATGCTGCAGGAAGCAAACAAGACTGGTCGAATGGAAAAATAGAGGAAGTGTACATGTTGTTGGGGAATCTTACTTGACTTGCACCTGATAAAGCGTTTAGTATGTGGGATAAGATGACCTCTGGTGGTGTGTGGATTGATGATATAACACGGTGACAGGCATCGGAAGAGTTTGACATAATCTTCCATCTTTTTTCACAAATAAAGTTCTATCAAATTTGAAAGTTATGTGAAAATTGAGACGAGGGTACACGGATATTGATCAAATAGATTTACATAAATATTTGCTTTATTTTGAGACATTCGTCAGCATGAACAT
Organism: Hiodon alosoides; assembly: GCA_025775065.1. Classification (NCBI taxonomy): domain Eukaryota; kingdom Metazoa; phylum Chordata; class Actinopteri; order Hiodontiformes; family Hiodontidae; genus Hiodon; species Hiodon alosoides. The sequence continues at coordinate 3,605 of JAOYSI010001541.1, read as the reverse complement.
TTTAACTCTGCTTTATGATGCTCTTTTTCTGTTTTCAACATGGTGTTTTAAGTTTGCCTTGTTTTAAAATGCTGCCTTTTTAAATTTTTGTCATGCTTTTCTACATTCGCCTGCACTTTTTAAGATAAAACAGGCTTTCACTTTTTGCCACCCCAGAATCCAGCTCATGCCGATTGTGACTGGGAGACCTTAACGGGCTTGCTAATGCTTTTTGGTGTCAACTCTGTTCTGATCTGGGTCTGGCTTTGACCTGAGCAGATTACATCTGATTGGTTGAATTTATAACACTGAAAGATTTTAATTAGAAATATTGAGTGTCAAATTTCTCCTTAACCTGTGGTCGTCTGTGATACTAGGTTCACTGTACGTGTGGCAGAAAAAACCCAGACTTGGTTCCAGCCTGAATCTAACACTGTATCTTACTTGACTTGTATTAAACTAGTATTTATTGGGTAGCGTCATTCATTGATCACCCCTCTGATGTAACCAGTCAGAAATATTTTGCCACTCAGATAAGAGTTGACATCAAAAAGCAACAATGAGGACAGAGCGGCAGCGTGGCTGAGCCGTGGCAGGGCTGGGTTAAGTCAGCACGGCTTTTCTGGGCTCGTCATTAACGCAGCCTGGTCAGCAAGAAAGGTTCAGTGACGTTTAGAGAAGAAACTCGTCCCCTATTGGCTTCCCAGGCATCTGTGGGCTGGCACTGCAGTTAAGAGGGAGGTGGCTCTACTCCAATTAATCCTGAACTAGCAGTGTAGCACAAAGAAAATTAAGTCCATCCATCCGTGTTCTGAAAACACATATCCAATTCAGGGTCACAGGAAACCAGAGCAAAACCAGGCAGGCATAAGGCGTGATTAGGGATACAGAGACAGACAAATCTTGGTATAATAGGAGGAAATCAGAGTATCCAGAGGAAACCCACGCAAACAAGCAGAGATCTCTGTTAACTCCTCAGACAACAAATTGAAACTTACCCAGATCCAGGCCAGTTTTGGTTTATGAATCTGGCCTAGATCAAAAATGTACTACTGACCAGTTTTGGCACGGATGTGTTCTGGAGATTCGGATTGAATGTGAGCCAGATCCAGGGGAATCCAGTGTGCTATTCAGGTCGGCATGATTTTGGTTTGCAGTACTGCCCAGCAGTGGCTCTGATCTGTTGAAGTTATTTTGCTTTAGTCTGTTATTGTTCTTCCCAGACATTACAGCGGTTTTTATTGACATTTTACTTAATTTATATTATTTACTTGACATCAATGGCAATTACTTTCAAAATTGAATGTACGCTAAGGAATTTTTATCAAAGAATACCCATTTACTTAATTACTTTGTTGTCTAACATTTGTTGTTACACACCACCTGGAATTTCACAATGTTAATTATCAGTAACAACAAATTATAATCTACTAAAAAACAAAGTTTGTTTTATTAAGACAAATATAAAATATATCCTTTTTTGAGTAAACCAATTATTAAATAATTCAGATTTAATGACATGCTCTATAGACTTATTGAAATATAAAGTAAAATGTATCAATTCATATTACAGGAAAATAAAAAAATAATTGCTCAGCAGCTCTAGCAATTCACCCACTTCGAGTTTGGGAACATTGAAAGTGTATGCCCCGAAGTTCCATTGCAATTAGAAAACTGACCATTCTACTCCCCTCCTCATAAAACTCCACTGGCTCCCCAAGGTTCCAGTCGACTGGATCATTGCAGCATGGATCCAGTTAACTATTCTCGTCACTCGCACCGAATACCCTACCGAGACCATCAGACAATCTGAAGTTTCTACTGGCTTCAAGAGGAAATTGAAAATTTACCTCTTCCAACCATACCTCACACCACAGTCTTTAATCCCCCCAGGAACTGATCGTTATATTGATGATTATATTATGATGCTACCAATTAACTACTTGCTTGAGTTAGAAATAATCTGCATCAAGACATTGGATATTATTATTGGCACCTGAAGGCAAGGGAGTAATTGGTGGTGGACTCAATACTAGTGGTGTAGAAAGAAAGGAGCATAACGACTTTATAACACGAACAGCAGATTATATTGGACCCAGAAGTAAAAAGGTGACACAGTGACACAAAAAGGTTTGAGACACTTTTCAGGTGACTTATTTTTTTAATTTTTTTTCTCCCACCCACGAATGCACTGCATCGCCACCAGGGCATGCATTCCAAACCTTCAGTAGTGATAGTAAATAACCTCCCTACAAAAATTCTTTAAAGTGATTTAAAGTAAAAAGGAGTGGATTTTAGTGAGGATAGCACAGATCCTCCTGATGTTACTGAGGGTGAATCTGCAGGACTGAGTCACTGAAGCGACGTGGTCCTTGAAGGACAGGTCATGGTCCAGGATGACTCCCAGATTCTTGACTGTGCAGCTTAATGAGACTGTGGAGCTGAGAAACTTGTGTGTTCAGGGATGGAAGTGGAAAGCATGTGGTCTCATGGGTAAAGGTGGATTTCATCTACGTTCTGTTGAAAGTCATCTGCAGTTAGACAGGTGGGTTTTGGATGGGCAGGAGGGATAAGGTAGAGATATTTTTTTGTGTGTTTTTAGAGATATTTTTGTGTATTTTTAGCAGCGGCCTGGATTCTAGAATGGTAGAATTTTACCTTGAAGGGGGAGAGAGCAGTGGAGAAATCAACTGTGCTACGCCACTATAATGAAATATACTCATGGTGACAAAATTATAGGCTACTGGAATCCATTACTTTAGGCAGGATGGTCAGAATCTCACCAAATTTGCACACACACATCTCATCTTACACCAAAGAGTATAAACCCAGAAGCATTTTAACCTGGGGTTAAGGTTTCAAAAGGGTGGATAAGTTTTACACAGGAAGGTCAGAATCGTTTCAAGTTTGCACATACATCTTACCTTATCATAATGGTCAAAAGCTCAAAAGCATTTTTATTTGGGATTTAGGGTTTCAAAATTACAAGCTTTTACCAGGTGTGTCGGAGGCTCCCCAAATTTGCACAATCTTACCATAAAGTGTGAACATTGAATTAAAGTCTGATATGGGATTAAGGGTTCAAACATTACTATGTTTACTGACACCTTGGACCCCCTTCAATTTTCATACTGCCCCAACAGATCTACGGACGATGCCATCGCCCTGACCACACACCGCCTTCTCCCACCTGGAAAAGGGCATCACATACGTGAGGATGCTGTTTGTGCACTACAGCTCAGCATTCAACACTATAGCTCAGGACCGTGGGTCTTAACAACTCCCTTTGCGACTGGATCCTGGACTTCCTGACGAGTAGACCCCAGGAGGAGAGAATGGGCAACCTCACCTCCACTGCATTGACCCTGAGCATCGGAGCCCCTCAGGGCTGCGTACTCAGTCCCCTCCTATACTCCCTTTTCATGCATGACTGTGTGGCCACACAGAGCTCCATCATCATACTTAAGTTTGCGGACGACACCACCATCCTGGGTCTCATCTCCAACAACTGTGAGACCGAATACAGAGAGGAGGTAAGGGACCTGGCTACATGGTGCAAGGACATAAATCTCTTTCTTAATGTCTGAAAGACCAGTAAGATGATTGTGGACTTCAGGATGCAGCAG
>JAOYSI010001540.1:0-16989 GCA_025775065.1 Hiodon alosoides | reverse complement strand
CCACACACACACACACACACACACACACACCCACACACACACCCCCCCACACACACACACTCACACACACACACACACACACACACACACACACACACACGCACGCACACACACACACACACGCACGCACACGCACACACACCGACATAGACACAGGTGCACACACACAGACTCACACACACACACACACACACACACACACACACACACACGCGCGCGCACGCACACACACCGACATAGACACAGGTGCACACTGACACGGAGGTAATGATTTGTGATTGTGCCTAATCCCTTTTGTGAATTCAGCACCTGTGCTGCTACTAGTCTTGGTTGTAAACAGTGCGATAATGCTGGTTCATTGTGTGAGGTATTGGTGCCTTCTGTTAAGAAACACTGACTAGAATATGAAACACTGCAATATTTCTGCACTGAATGTTACCCAAAACAGAAAACCATGGCGGGTAGAATAATGAATATATGACTTTGACCCAAATGTCAATCTTGTGGCAGAATGCTTTTTCTTTTCTCATTTGCAGTCCTGAGAGAAGACATTTGAAGGTGTGTTTCTGTCTGTGTTTGTGTATTATATGTCTATACACACATACAATAAATAGGGCCAAGGTGTGGACATTAAGGCTGGGTGACTGATTGTCCATCCCTGGAGGCTTCTATACACTGGACCAGAGCAGAACCATTGAGCGGTCCCTGTGGGGATAGGACCGGTCTGGGGAAGACGGCTGGTAGACAGGAGCAGCATGGCAGTAAAAAAATAAAATAAACAAATAATTAGTTATATGCTGGAATATCATCAAATGAAGTTACTTTGGACGAAGACGGAATTTCCTGTGATAAAGCACATGTGACAACTGATGCACCCCCCAACTTTGACACTTGCGATCAGAGTGAAGTGTTTTTGATGCGTATCAGTCTGGAAAGGGATACAAATCCCTTTCTAGGGCTCTAGGACTCCACCACAGTCAGAGCCACAGTGTTCAAGTGGAAAATTTGGCAAAAGAGTTCAAAAATCTCTCAATGACCAAGGCGTAAAACTGTCCTGAAGGTCATAAAGAACCCAATAACAATATTCTCGGATCTTGGACAACCGTGTGCAGTTCACGCTCGAAAACCCATACATTTCACTGAGCTGAAGCAGATCTGTATGGAGGTTTCTGTATGGAAATTCCTCCATGGCTCTGGGCGATACTAATCAACTGCGTTAGGTTGCTGTTATTGCTACTGAAGATGGTATAACCAGTTATTGAGTTTAAGCGGTCGATTACTTTTTTAATTTAATTTTTGATTCCATACTTCAATATTAGATTTTTGTTGAAGATCTGATAACATTCAGCATCCAAAATTGGCAAAAATGTCGAAAATGTAATTATTTTTCCCGGTACTGTATGTGTGACGACACAGGGATGTGTACGACGATACTGTATGTGTGACGACACAGGGATGTGTACATTGGTACTGTATGTGTGACGACACAGGGATGTGTACGACGGTACTGTATGTCTGAGGATACAGGGATGTGTACGCTGGTACTGTATGTGTGATGACACAGGGATGTGTGACGACACAGGTATGTGTACACTGGTACTGTATGTGTGACGACACAGGGATGTGTACACTGGTACTGTATGTGTGACGACACAGGGATGTGTGACGACACAGGGATGTGTATGCTGGTACTGTATGTGTGACGACACAGGGATCTGTGACGACACAGGGATGTGTGACGACATAGGGATGTGTATGCTGGTACTGTATGTGTGACGACACAGGGATGCTGGCCATGGAAACTGATCATCTCACAAAGAGCCAGTGAGCCTACATGAAAGAAAGAGACACATAGAGACAGCCTAGACCTCCAAGAACATGGAGTCGACGCACGCAATCCGCAGGCTCTGCTTAAAGACCAACCTAAACAAAGGGCAGCTTCAGAAAAAAGGCATTTATGTTAGCGCTCCTGTGTTTAGGACAATATCTCTGTTGTTGGGATTTGCACATACAGGTAAAACATCTGGCAGGTTACAAACCAAAATCCAGCCTGATAATTTAAGGTCAAAAGGGGGTCAGAGTTCACTCAGAGAGGGGAAGAAAAAACCCCCAAATTACCGCCATGGAAAGGGTCCCATCCTTTGCCACTTCCACTCTCTTTCTCTCTTCTCACTTTGTCAAACAAATCCTGGGCTTAACTGGAACAAATAAAGCCCCTCGAAGGGGATGTAATCAATTGGCTGGGCCTCAATTTCGGCTGCAAAGAGAGAGGGGAGAGAGGGAGGGGAGGGACAGTGACACAGGAAGAGGGGCCCTGATGTGAGGAGTTAACAGTCCAAGCACACGCACCGCTTGGAAACACATTCCCTGACTGTGGGCTGATTTCTTTATCCTTCTCTTTCTAAAGCAGCTGATTTTGTCAACCGCTGATCTGACTGTGGGGGATCTGAACAACGGTGGTATACTCCTGCCGTCTCTGCGGTTGGGTTGTTTTAACTTTAGTTGAACGAAAGGACGCTGGGGCGCGCTGAACGCGAGGAAGGGTGAGAAATCCTTCAAGGAAACGGTTGTCATTAAAGTGGTTAAAAACGGAACGTAGCAACCTAGGAACAACACACTATGCCCCGTCGCATGGCGTGGACAGCCCTGTTCAAGCTCTCGTATTATAAACAATCAAGACAAAAAAACACGACAGAATCCACCAAGCTAAGAGACTCCTCCCCCAGGGAGATGGAGAGAGAGAGAGAAGGAGAGAGCCTCAGACAAGAAGGCGAGAATGGGAGGATCTGGATGGTGTTCTAGCATGGACACGGTTGTGGGAATGGTGAACCGGTCGCCCCCTGAATACAGATTGCATTACACAGGCAATCCTCTATAAGACCCGCATTGACGAAGTCCAACACAACACAAAGCCGAATAGCTGATCATGGCTGGGTATAACCGGGGGGGGGGGATCCTTTCAGCGCGGCTGCAAGGTTAGGCCACTGGCTTCTGTTCGTGATAAAGCGAGACATGCGCAGTTGGGTCACCGGCTTCAAGTGGGCGAGCGCATGGATTCTTAACGCCTTGGAGTCCTAGTTCCTCTGAGGCGGCTTTGCCCAGGACTGGTGAGATCTGTGGCCCCGCCCAGTTTCGGTGCACTGGGTCCCAGGCACACCTGTTCCGCGGCCCCATGCCTCAGTTCTGGAATTAGCAACCTGAACCGAGTGAAACGTACCGCCGGTACTCCTCCACAACTGTTCCGGATTATGCATGCGTTGGTATGTTCATTGATGCCCCCTATTGGCTCAGAGGTGACCCGCTGAGCCGCCGCAGGTGCCCCCATTGGCTCAGAAGTGACCCGCTGAGCCGCCGCAGGTGCTCCCATTGGCTCAGAAGTGACCCGCTGAGCCGCCGCAGTGCATTTAAGGTAATGAGATGCGGCCAAGCCATCCGTCAACGTGCAAACGTGTCCTCCACATGCAGACACAGGAATTGTGATGTGCGTCTGTCACAACCGGTCTAGGGCAAAGGCAGGAGGCTTTTGGGAGAGGTGACCCAGGGCACACTGGGAAATCACGGACTAATCAACTGCTACAAGTCAAGAATAAACTAAATTTAAAATGAATGAGAAGGTTTACAATATATATTACTCCCACAAATGCACACACACACACACACATACACACACACACACACACACACACACACACACACACACACACACTCTAAATAGCCTGACTGTCACTGGAGTAATTGTCTCACAGTGGCAAAGGATGTTCTTTCTGACAACACACAGCTGTTAGTCATAGCAGCTTTGCCTGGACACATTCCTTTAGGGCTGATTAGCTCAGAAATGCTTTATATAGATGGAAAATGAGTAATGATGTGTACATGCAAGTAACTCCCTTTTGGACCACAGAGACGTTTTATCTTTCTGCCTCAAACATGCAGCCACACATTTGCATATACATTTCTGCCAATCAGCATTAAAATGACTGATGTTTGAACACTAATCAGCCATACCCTGGATCCAAGTTTACCTGATTTAAATGAGAGCATAGAAATGGTGGCATATATCTGGACATTGTCTTTAGGGGATTTTCTTGCTCCCCTGAGCTCAGAGTTGAGTTGAGGCTTAAATTGGAATTGCTCCAATGGGTCTTTTTGTCTACGTCAACCATATCATGATTGAAGTCCAGGTAATAATTGCATAAAGAGACTGAATTTGGCAGGAACACAGGACAGTCGACACAGTGGTGATGTTCAAAACGTCAGATTGAAACTGACTGAAGCAAAGGAATGCCCCGAGGGATTTTGTGGGCTGATCCCACGTCCCGTCTCCATCTGTAACACAGACACGCTTGGGGTGGGGTGTGGGGGATACCTCCCAGAAACGCAGTCAAACACACAGGATCGGTTGTGCAGATAATGACCTCCTTTGTGACGCCGTCTGAGGAAATCAGGGAGCCGACGTCACGTGATCCGGGGGCAGAATGCGAGCGTGCCAGGGTAAGCAAGTGTGACCGCAACAGTTTCGCTAATTGCCATCTGACGGCGCTGGGTTAGGGCCTATTGGAGAAGGGCTGCCCGGCACGAGCCGCGGCGCCGCTAATCCCCGGCCTGCCGAGGAGCCTGAGCCTGAGCTAGCAATGAGCACTGGTGCACACTGGGGTGATTTTCAGCGCCGTTCCTTAGTTCAGCCTTTACCTGCGGGACGCCTGCATCGGAATTATGCGGGCATTGTGTCTGGGAATGGCTGTCTGATTAGCAGCAAATAGGAGCAGGCGGCTGGGATTCGCCAGCGTGCGCACGGATCGTGGAAAATGCAGAAACGACACTTTAAACCAATTACAGGGCGGGCTGCAGCTGCAGACACAGATTAGCCAGACAGAAGAATTAGAGACAGAAGGAGGTAAATAAAGATGTGGAGAGAAAGAAAGAGAGAGAGAGAGACAGACTGAAGAACGTGAGGCCTCTCCATTTCTACTGCGGCTAAAAGATGCAGCTGCAGGAAATATCTGTTTTAAAGGGGTGGAGTGTGTATACGCCATGAAGACGTAGGCCCTGGGACAGCAGGAAAAGCTACATCTCCACCTCCAGGGAGGAAGCCTGTGTGGAGGGTTTAAAAACTTACGCACGCACAACACAAGGCTACAAAAGCTGACCGACGTGTTCTGGCAGTGCGGACACCCAAAACACGACAGACAGACACAGGCCCTGGTTGGATTCAGCTAATGTGACTTTTACCCTTAGCTTAAACATACCCACACCCTTGATGGTAACTGCAGCAACCGCTGGCAGATTATTGTGTGCATTTAACAACGAACGCCGACGACAGGCTTTGTCCAATCATCGACAAACTGCATGGCGGCTCATCTGAAACGTGGCTGAAAATCGGCGAAAGCCTTGTTAGAGACCGAGGCCTTCCCGATTCATCCTACGCGGGGATCAACGGGGATCGGTTCTGAGTACACATCGTCGCTCAGAAGGAGGGGAAAGGAAAATAAACTTATCTGGTGATGCTGAGCCAGAGCCAGGAGTTTGGAGACGGAAGAGGGCCGTATGGCAACCACTCGGAGTAGAAAAAAAATATGCGGTGGCGTTGTCAAGCCGTGACAGGTTCAGAGGCAGCTGGCTAATTAGCTGGGCCTCCAGCCCGGGGTCCACAGGTCTGTCACACAGACAGCGGTCGCAACAGCCAGGCAATTGTCAAAAACGTGGGGTAGAACGAGGTACGTTTTCAAAGAAACGAAGCAATTTTTATTGTTTGCCTTGTTTGTATTTATTCTTTCCATGATTTGTATGACATGTAAAAGCTCTTAACGCGTGCTGAGATATTGGAGCAGATGTGTACCCATTTGCAAGGTACGTCTTTCTAAAACAAGCCAAAGAAAAATGAAGAGATATAAAAATAAAAGAGTCAAACTTCTGCTTGAAGGTTCATCACATCAGGGGAAAATGGTGAAAGCGGAGAGCGTTTGTCTTCCTAGACTGTGTTCCACCACAAACACGCTGTCGACCGCTGTCATCTAACGACGCAGGATGTGAAGACGCGTCGGACACACTCCATGGGAAACAGCACTTAAAACGGCATCGGTGGGGACCGGAGCGGACCAAACAGGCTCGCGGTTGTCTGCCAGAAATGTTTCCGCTCGGGGGGAGTGTGCATTCCGTCCATGGCAAAATTCAGCATTTGTGCTCTTAACGAGCCGCAAAGCCCGCTTCGGGGAGAGAAGCCCGTGCGCAGTGTGGCAAACCTTAGCTGCTCAACCAGCCATTCGCATTTCAAAGGTCCTCCACATTCTCCACACTTACAGGCGTGATCTCCAGTCCCAGAATTACGCGTCTGACGTCCTCGGCTCAGCCACGGATGGATCACCGCCGCTCAGAACAGGGCATGGCAAACGCTTCATCGCGGGATCTCCCCGGCACGTCGGATCGCACACTACCATTTGCCCTGAAATCCCGATTCAGCGCCAAGCAGGCGTGATCTTCTGTCCTTCTATCGGTTCTCATCAGGGTTGGTTCTGAACCTCGCGAGTCGGATGTTGTGAACGTCTGGGGAGGCAGGCTGAACGCATTGGAAAAACCAAGAGAAAACAGTCAAATCCATCAGGTCCTCATAGCTACACACACGTGTTGGTGCCCCTGCTGGTGAGAGTTCACCACAAGGTTGAATAAATCTTGGGTGAGTGAACGCAGCTCTCCAAAACCAGGTTTGCCTCTCGTGGTAAGAAACATCAAGAACGGATGTGTCGGGTTTATTTTCTGTTCGGGTCCCCTGCCTTATTAGCTACGTCTTCCGCTCGCCGGTTCCTGTAAATCAGGCATGCTCAGTTGGAATCTAGGGTAAGCCCATCCAGCATGGTGTCAACGCTCAAGGCTGGTGCCAGTGGCGTAATGATGTGGGGAATGTTTCCTGGCACACTTTAAGTTCCTTGATACCAACTGAGCAACGGTTGCACACCACATAACATTGTAGCTGGCCAGGTGCATCCCTTCTGCAGTTTAGCCTCAGATCACACACAGATACTTCCAGCAGGATAATGTGCCGTGTCACAAAGAACGTGTTGTCTCTGGATGATTCCAGGAACAATACAGCGGGTTCAGCGCAGTACCCGGAGCCCAACCCAATGGAGCATCTTTGGGATGAGATGGAGCAGTCCAATCTGCAGCAACTGCGTGAGGCCATCTCACCACCATGGACTAACATCCCTGTGGAACATTACAACAGCTTGTAGAATCCGATCCCTGAAGAATTCATACTTAATAAACTGGCCACTGAGTATGTGTGCACATATAAAATAAAATCTTTTATTTTTAAAATATATATATATATATGTGTGTGTGTGTGTGTGTATTTTTTTATACTATTTATACTATGCTTTATTATATTCTAGAATAAACTGAATAAAATAAAATTACTATACACAAAGTATATGGGTATAGGTGTTATTCCTAAATCAGAAAAAAATGGTTGGGTTGATGAAGAATTGTCCATGTGCCAAGTATCCTGGGGGGCCCACCTGTTTAATTACAGGCCATCCCTTGTACTGAGACCCCACAAAGGCTGGAAGTTCTCCATTGTCTCTGACATGAAAACAGCAGTCGATATGAAAGCTCACAGAGGCTTTCAAATCCGTCTCCTTTCTGAAGCGTCTCTTTTGAAAAATCCAGGCCAACTGACCCAACGTGTTCGTAAAGGCAACCTGCCCTCCAGATCTCTCTCCCTCCTATTTATTTATTTTTTTTCCTGCGCAGGCTGAGAAAAGGGAGAGGACAGACAATCCCAAATGCACGTCTGCACGTCTGCAAGTCTGCACGTCTATATGTTATTTTTTTCCCCCTCTCTGCAGCTTTGAAAAGCACTGAAAAAACAACAAATAAGGCATTGCGTCGGCTTTTTAGGAAGGCGAATGTACAAATGGAAGCAAAGAAAGATTTACAACCCTCACAACTGCCGAATCCAGAACAATTCCTCTCTGTTTCAGAATTCAAATGCACTACTCTCTCCTAATGAATATGGCAATCTGTGCCGTTTGGGTCATTAATATGATATCGCAGTGAATTTGGCTTGCTTAATTAGCAACCAACACAAAGGCCTGTTTTGCTCTCAAGTTACTAGACACAATCTCTGATACAGCTCAGCCTTGATCAAAGGCTCTCGATTTCTTCACTTGGCATTTTGTGGGTCCAGGTCCCCGGCAATCTGCAATGCCGATTGGACAAACATTAATCACGATGTTTGCCGAGCATTTGTTGAAAACACAAAGAGGGAAAAGGTACAGAGAAAAGAGTACATTTGCTAAGCCACGCAAACAAATGCGCATGCCAATGTGCCCACAGACACACAGACACGCACGCAAGTATGCACACACTCACGCTCGCCCGCGCACACCGCCAAAGGATATTGCCACTGATTTTGTTCACAGCGTAGATTTGTGTACTGTATCACATCATGGGCAGAAGGAAATCTAAGGGTGACCACCAAGTCCCAGACGGGGGCCAGCCATTGCACTCCTGGGGCATGGTACAAAACCTGAACTACCCAGCAATTAGTTAGCTTCGTTAATGGTAATAATAATAAGAAGAAGAAGAAGAATAAGAATAATAATAATGATAATAACAATAATAATAATAACAATAATGATGACGGAATAACAATGAGAACGCTCTGTGATCGGTGCCACGACCAGCCTGGATGTAACACCCTAACAATAGACATGGTTCATTACGTGTTTCATGGGCCTACATCCACTCAGGATGGCTGGGTACATGGAACACGGGCCAGCTGCTTGCGTGTCTCCGTCCGCCCCAAGCCTCTGAAGTGGGTTGGCAGTCCTCCACAACGCCATATGCCCCTCGGACAGGGTAGATCCAGGCCGTTAGAGCGCGGAGGCTGGCAGCTGCTGCCGTGGAGACACTACAGGACTCTGCGGCCGTCGCCTCACCTGCTGCCACTCCGTCGGAGCCCCGCCCCCACCCCGCCCCTGCCACCTAGGCGCTGTCAGGCCTACTGACACCCCTCCAGACACAGGAAGTTTCGGGTGGAGAGAGCCAGCCAGGGAGGTGGGGCTGGTGAGAGGAAAGCCAAGAAGGTTGTTTCAGAGGCACGTGACCATAACCTAAAAACAGGTAGCGGGTTTCAGGTGCTAAACAGAATGAGCATTCATAGCGTGTACTGAACACTAAAACTCAACACTTCCTCCCACTGTGTGATGCGTAGAAGCAACAGCTTTGGGTAAGCTGGTTTCCCTCATGTCGAGGAAAGACAAGAGTCAATGGTTTTTGTGGTGTTCCCTCATGTGTGGGCCGCTTAATCGGATTAGTCCCAGGTCAAAACAGAGGCGTGTGCGTGGGAAGAATAAATTCCACACGCCCGGAAAGAGAGCGAGACGGTCGGATAAAGAGGGAACACACAGTACCACACATGCCTAACATGCGTTGCATCCAAGCAGAAATCAGGCCGAGCGAAAGGGGCTGGGACGGGATGTGAAGGGAGGCTGTGTTGGAGACAGCCTGGCCAATGGAGGCGAGCACTTGATTGCCAGCTGATTTGGTTTGCGAGTTAAGGAGAGGATCTGGGAGACAGAAGGCGGAGTACACCCCAGCTGTCCACGTCTGTGCACTTTTTTTCACTCCTGGGTTTTTAGAACAAGGGGTTGGGCTTAGGGGATACCAAACCAAAAGCTGGTGGTGAGAGCGCAGAGGCCCGTTTCCATAACCACAGACCACAGAGCTGGCTGCAGCCCGTCCAGAAATAAGCTAAATATACATTATGGTCTGCATAGATGTATATTGTGTTCAATGCCTTGAGAACTACAAGCAACACTTAAAATCCCGGCCAATACATCACAAAATATATTAACATCCCATTATTTGATTGACTAAGTTAAAGTCAATGCCTAGGAAGAACATTTCCATGCTGTCTCCCCAGCTGTACTACACCTCTCAGAAGAATGTAAATAAAAAGGTATACACTATATTTAAAATCCTCGCACGCTATCTCTGCCTGCAGCATTGCTAAACCACAAGGGAGACTGTCGGATATATGCTAGGATTTCTGCATGATCCTACCTAGAAGGAATAACTAAGCTAGCAAACTTTTAAAGTGGTATTATAGTTCTTTTTTTATTTATTATCATTATTATTTACATACTATCCAATGATTCCAAGGTTCATAGCTAGCTGAACTGGCTCTTTTCCCTCATTTTTGAATATTTCTACTGTTTCTAAATATCTATGCTACTTATCTAGATATTGTGTGTTGTTTCTTTTCCAGATACAAACAGCAACCTTCTTTTCTTCTTTAAAGGAGTGTTGCGTTTTGATAAATACTCGCTATCAGGCGGGTCTGGCAGCTGCTTCTTCTTCCTCAAAGCAACACGGGAGTTACACGTTATTAGCAAATGCCCACCGTACCAGCTGACAACAGCACGCACACCTGCAGCAATCCGAGTAGCCCCGCAGCGCGCAACTGCGCTCACTTCCGCAAACGGAATGGGGGAAAGAATGTGCTCCCAAAGTAAATAAGTGAATAAACAAATCCCAGAAGAGCTGGTGCATCGGTCTTCTGAGCTGCGGCTCCTGAAATCCATCAGCTTGCTTCGGCAGAAGAAGCTGCAGGCCCTGGCCCTGGCCCTGGCCTTGGCCTGCACACGCAGTATGGCCGGTAGGAAGATTGGAAAACAGTGTTCAAGTTTTGATGCTATCTTTCGTAACAACCATGGAGACGATCCAACGGCCGCGGAGGCGACGCCACGACCGCGGAGGCGACGCAACGGCCGCGGAGGTGAAACAACGACCGCGGAGGCGGCACAACGACTGCGGAGGCGGCACAACGAACGTGGAGGCAATGCAATGACCATGGAGGCGAAATAAACGACCGCGGTGGCGTAAACAAACGACCGCGGAGGCGAAACAAACGACCGCGGAGGCGAAACAAACGACCGCGGAGGTCTCACAGAGGTAGAACAGGATGAGTGGTGGGCGATCACATACTTAACCGCTTATGCTCTTTATTTTTTAAAGACCAGAGAATTAAAATGACAATATTATCGCTGTATGTTTGCACAGCTCCACACCTGATTCGGAACGTTCCTCCGCCTCGGACAGCAGCACCTGGTGGTTATAGCGATGTGAATCGGGCTTCCTGAATTGTCACCGTGTGCAAACAATGCCTTTCTTTGGCCCACTCACAGGCTTCTCTTTCTGGAGGGGAATTTAATGGGCAATTCTGCCTGACCCTGCACCCCGGTCGCAGCAGAATTTGAGATGTCAGCAACCGTATGTGCTGAACGGTGTTCAACAAAGCTTATGCCAAGGAACTTTTTTTTTTTCCAGGGTTTTGTGTGGTTATATAAATCAGGTTTGTTGTCTTAAAATCTTGTCCCATGCCCGAAGAAATGTTGAAGAAGAGATGTTGAAAGAAACTAACGTAACGTTAAGCCTACATGAGAGAAAACATATCAGTTTTTACAACGTTAGCGTCTTTACTGTTCAGTTTGGGCTCTAATTTTCCCGATCTCCATAACTCTCTGCACGGGCCAGCTGAAGGGAATGGAGTGGACGCTGTGCCAGGCCTGATGTTTGCTCGCGGGTGTTCTGAGGGTTCTGTATCCGGCACGGTCTCTGCAGTACGTAGGCACACGCTTCCTGACAGATTTAGCCATTATTTGGCTTGAAAGGGACTGAACAGGTCTTTTGCCAGGGGAAATTGCAGTAATGACTTCAGATAAGAACAATTCTCCTGCAAACTTTTTTTCAGAATTTTGCATATCTTATTAAACTCGAGATTAGTCCAATTCCTGTCATTAACATTTTCTTCTCTGCAATTTTGTACTTTTTTTTGACAGGAGGAATATTTCGCCTCTCCTTGACAAAATGTGGGTTTACAACCTAGGGGAACCAGTGAGCAGCTGCCTGTCAGCCTTTCATAGCTTAACCTTTAATCTAATGGCAGGAATTACCCAGGTGACCGTGTGCTCTATCGATTTTAACGGATGCCTTTTGGACTCCAAGAGGTGACACAGCCAACCAGATCCGTGCCCTGGGTGAAACAGCCAAATAAAATCATAATATCACTTCCGTCTTAATGAGGGAACTGTGAACGTTGCAGCCGTCGGACATGAGAGCCAGCTCACAGCTGCCCGTGATGACCAATGTGGCAGCCCGGATCCCAGTCACGGCTATCGGGCAGAGGGAGGCTGGGCTCTGCTAGAGAAGCTTTGAATGGCACCCTCTTAACTGAGTCACAGCGCAGCTTTGTTACGCTCCTCCGTCAATCTCAACACCAAGCGCCCTCCCAGAACTCTGCAGCAGCTGCCTGACCCGGACTCAGACACCAGAGAACCACAGAGGAGCAGTCCAAAGGAAGCCCAGACACTGAAGGATGAGAAGAACTTTAACACAGTGCCCATGTCTGCAATGTGCCAGGACGGGTGTTTTAGAGCCAAAGCCAAAGGTATGGTTTCTCCAACAGGGCTCCCTAACGATCAGCGGGCCGTCATTGCTGAAATGGGTCAGGTCCCAGCTGAGATGTGGGTTTAGACCACTCAAGTGAATGGCGGCGGACCCCAACAGAAGCTTTTGTGTAAAGCGTCTTTTGAACTCCAGTCTACGCGTCTTGTCAAAATGAAATATTGTGTCACTAGCGTGGGCTAGTGTTTTGACGCCGTCTCAGCCAAGAATAAACAAGTATTATTATTCTCTGTCTTAAACAGATCATTAATGTGCTTGGCATTCAGACTCTAAATATCACAGTGAAATAATCACAATTTGTAAAGACAAGCACCCCTTTGGAATATGTGCTGACTTACAGTGCTCTCAATATCCTTATAAATCAAAAACATGACCTGATTGTGGAATATTACAATTTTGCTCAGATCAACTGTAGAGGTTCATTGTAACAGAAAGTCAGAGAAGTGCAACATAGTTTTTTCTAATAGTAGCTGAATCTGCCAGTTTCCACTTTAGTGACCATCACAGAATTTCAAGGCCGCAGGAACCGTGCCTGGGGGAGGATTCATGAGCTAATTGCCACTAGGTGTAGTGAGAAAAATATTCAGAGAGGTAATCACGAATCCAGGCTAAAAGTTCAAGGTCTTCTTGACAGGCTGGCATGATCAGGATGTAAAGTCTGGAAAGCTACTTTTTGGTTGTTCATGGCAGAATTGCAAGGAACAAGCTTTTCCAGGAGGCCAAAACAAGCCAAAAAATTTATGGATCTGCAAGAACTACATCTCAATGCCTATTTGGATCGTGTTTTAAAGTCAGATTAAACTAAAATGGATCTTTATGGACCAGCATTGCCTTCAAAAAAGGTGAGGCACATGCTGAAAAAAAGGATATGGACCACTGAGGAATATGTGTAATACGTGGAATATGTAGAATATGTGATTACGTGGAATATGTGGATTATGCGGAATACGTGGAATACGTAGAATACGTGGAATACGTGGAATATGTAGAATATGTGGATTATGTGGAATACGTGGAATATGTAGAATACGTGGAATATGTGGAATATGTAGAATATGTGGAATACGTGGAATACGTAGACTACGTGGAATATGTGGAATATGTAGAATATGTGGAATACGTGGAATACGCGGAGTACGCGGAGTACGTGGAATATGTAGAATATGTAGAATATGTGGGATATGTGGAATACGTGGATTTGTGGGATTCATGGAATATGTCTAATACATGGAATATTTGGATTACGTGCAAACTGGTTGGTCTGTTTTTCTTTGGGTATTTTTTGGGACTGGTGCCCTTTTAGAATCAAAAGAATAATGCATTCAAGATTGTGAGAGGACATTTTGCTCAAACATATTGTATACTCTGAGCTGAAAATGGACATTGCAGCATAACAGAGAGTGCAACCATTTATCAAAATCTACAAAGAAAAGGTTAAGTACACACAAAATCAATGTTCTTGACTGGCTCAAGACCTTAATACAATTGACAATTTGTTGTTTGTGCTCAAGAAAGGGGTTCAGAAAATAAAACTTTGTTAGCACTGGAGAAATTCTTTGTGAAGGAATCCCTAAATAAACTTGCCACAGCCTGTCTTTTCAGTGTAATCAATGCAAACAGTAGATTGGGGGAAAAAAATCATATTTCAGGGTGTGGCACGCAGCCTGGAACCACACCCTCAAGCCCATGAGGGCACTGTATCTCAATAACAGCAAAGAACGCATATAGATGGGATCATAAATGCAAAAAGTATCAAACGTGGTGCATTATTCCAAACTGTAAGGACATCAAAGCAAATAAACTGCTTCCTGAGTTTAACAAGGGTCATGAATATCTTGTATCATCAGAGACAAACAATCAGGGAACTTACAGAGAACCTTATAAAAAAGCAGACAACTGTTTATAGTGCATGTTATTGCTCATTTGCAGGCCAAGCGGGGCGCATTTTTTTTCCGAATTTACACTGCAGCCGGAGAACTGTCCAGGAAAATGATGTCCCAGGCCAAAAGCACCTGTTGCCGTTAGTCGGTTCGAAGGCCTTGAGGTTAGATATATTCAGCAGTTGTGCATCTCTTTGAAGAAGTCCTAACAAATATTACACAGTGTAGGACAATAAAACAATGACTCCTGTGCACAACTGACAAAAGACACAGTCCAAACACTATGTGGTGGTGTTAAAATTACATTTTAAAGGTGCTAAATATCTGCTCTCTGAAACCGGTTCTTCCTCTCTCAAATATGGCTCCATCAGTGTAACGTGGATACAATGGGAACCATTCAGGGAGCGTAATGCCATCCAAAATGGCTGATCCTCTTTTGACAACTCTAGCCTTTACTATCCAAACTGAAGGCAGGCGAGGCTTCAGATGCACCCCGTTAAAGCTGTTGAGTATTCTCATTTCCACTCTACTCATCTTGTTTCTGACTGAGAGGACGTGGATAACAGTAGCTGGACTGAAGTTTGTATTGTGGTGAGTAATGGAGTGCGGTGCCAATTGTGCTCTTATGACAGGCTTTAAACAGGCTGCTTCCTGTCATGGCTTCTGTGTTGGCGCCCTTTAATTGAATAGAAAGAGAAGGCTACTTTGTGACTTTCTAAATTCTGGGGATTTAGGTCATATGTAGGGGTGTCCTCCAACCTTGTTACTCAAGATGCCTGCTCTCGTGTATTGTTCTTAAATATCTGTGGCAAATATTGCCCCTCACCAATGGCATTTATTTATTTATTTAGAATTTCATATTCATAAATATCTGTACAGCCATGACCCGCTTTTTATTGATAATACCTTCAAACGCACATAGAATGCTGGGGTGCTAGCCAAATCGGGAAGGAACGGAAAAATAGTGATAATAAAAATAATAATAAAAAACAAAAGAAAAAAAAACAAGGGGGTAGAAATCAACACTGATCCAGTATTTACACTTGCTTGATTTCCCTTTTAAGCCAAACCAGCATTTATAAAATCCCCTGAGAAAATGTGTACCCAGAAAAGATAACATTTTGAGAAAAATGACAGGCAGCTCTGTTATTGATAGAAGACATTGGCAGTGGAGGAAAATTCATGCTAGTGCTTTCTTAAGCCCGGCTTTACAGACAGAAATCCATTTTTTAATAGGACATAGTGTATTTAGCACAATGCAGATGCTCCAATCTGAAGAGAGTCAAAGAAATATGCATGTGACAATAGAGGATCAGGAAGCAATCAGAGACACATTCTCCATCCCTTCACATCACAAAAATCCTCCAGCGATGTCACCCAAGGTTCGTAAAGATTTTTTTGTTATGATTATATATTTTACTGCAGATGGGGGGGGGGGGCATGTAAGCACATTGATTCAATGATTGTTCACTGATTGTGGCGAGGTGATTAATGGGGACTTGCCTGTTGTATTGTCTCAGAAATTAAAAATAGTAGCATTTAAAAAAAATGTTGCAAAATAGAAAGCTTAAAAAAAAACAGAATTGTGAAAGGTGAGTTTTCTTTTTCTGAACAAAAGCAGTTCCTTTCATGTGAAATTGTACTAATTCTCCAGCCTAAAATAAACTTGTCTGTTTTTTTAGTTGGAAAGAGAAATACTCTTGCTGCCCATAGAAAACGTGCTCATGTTTAGATCATTACTGTTACTAGTAGTAGTAGTAGTTCAGTATTATCCACCCAACCCCCGACCCCTGCAAATTTACTTATTTCAGCAACATCAGCAGTCTGTTTTTGTATTTTTAATATATGTATTACTATCTTACATCATTTATATGGTTGTCCAGCTAGAATGCTCTTTCAATATACACATTCAGTCAATCTCTTTTGTATAATTTAGTTGATATCCTTATAGTTAATGTCCACAACCACTTGCATTAAAACCTTACTATCTTAGTTACTCTGGTTAAGGGCTCCCCTCAGTTTAAACATGACAGAGAAAACTCACTTCATCTTATTTTTCTGATTCCATGACATTCCAAGACATTCTCATCAAAGGTGACATCATGGTGTCTCATCCTGATAAGCAGGCATGTACATAAATGTTTAATATCTTAATATGTATCAATTTACTAAATGTATGTATTTACTGAATGCTACATGTCAATCATTTTCATATGATAAACATGTGGTATGAATTGTGTGTTGAAAATTGCAAGAACAAAAAAAACTGAGCTTTATAAATGTCAATGTGATTTTTCCGTACATATTTAATGGCAGGTTTTCAGGAGTGATACAGTAAACTGATGCTAAAGCAAAACTATCACTGATATGACAGGGCGTGGGTGAGTTTCCAATTATAGAGCACGGATTGAAAAGGAGAAGATTCTCTTTGAACTAAAGCAAGGAGCATGTTTACACTATTCTGTGTTTAAAAATATATTCCAACTTTCTGTGATCAAATTAAACAGTGCATCTGTCGTGTTTCATGCTACATCATCTAACATAAAGTGAAGTGTTCTTTAATATCTAGGATCCTTTGACTCCTAAAAAGCAAATACTTATTTTATTTATATATATATATATATATATATATATATATATATTTTTT
>JAOYSI010001539.1:1529-16991 GCA_025775065.1 Hiodon alosoides | reverse complement strand
CTGCAGGATAGCTTGGGGACAGATTAACAAGAAGCCCATAGACACCAGACTGCAGGATAGCTTGGGGACAGATTAACTGGAAGCCCATAGACCCCAGACTGCAGGATAGCTTGGGGACAGATTAACAAGAAGCCCATAGACACCAGACTGCAGGATAGCTTGATCTCGTTTCCAGTAACAATTGGCATGGTGAGACACAATCTGTGTCAGTCATATATGGTCTGAGTAAATAAACAGCTCTCTGATTAGCTTTTCTTTACTCCAAGGGCTCGCAATAACAGGGGTGGTTTTGCGATTCGCGTACATTTGCGATAGATAAGAGCCAACCAGGTCGTGTGAAAGTTGTCATTACAGCATTGCTTGTAAATCGGTTTGCTTTACTTAAAATCTGAACACTGATTGTGAAAGCCGAATTCCATGAAATCTGGTTGGCTTGTATTTATCGCAAATTTACACATTACCCTAAAACAACAACAAAAAAAATATATAATAATAATCTATGTATTTTTCTGTGTATATTTCACATGAAGGAACATTTACTAATGGGTTAACGCGTGGAGACGACTGTCTGGTTAAAAGCTCATTTATTTCCATTTAGGGTATAGAGGTCCTCCATCGCACATCTGTGAGGTGTGAAGTATTGAGCGTCATTTTCTCCCATCTTTTGCACACCTATTATTGTGCGTCCAGAAGCGATGGTCCTGTTTATGTAACTTTAGTACGTTTGGCGTATTCGATCTACAAATCGTGTGTAAATCCCCAGCTGAAGGAGCGAACAAAACCCGCACGGCACGGGCAAGCTAAGCCTCGACATCTTCTGTTCCATAGTTTTTCCTCAAAGTTAAAGATAATCCCTGAGTGCATTAAAATACCGGCACTATATTCTTACTGCTTAAGCTGTTCCGTATTATTTATTTATTTTTGTCTTTTAATCAAGGGTAGCTGTACCTGTGCTGAAACACATAGTGTTGTTTCAGTAGTCCACAACTTTTACTTTAATGAGCTTATGGCTGTATGCACACCTCAGGTCTTTGGCTAGAAATCAGTGCATAATATATAACTATATTAAATATTAAGCCTCTGAGCACATTCATATTCACGAAAATTGCTTTTACCAGCTGTCAAGTGCAACTGATTCTGAGTACAAGGCGGAAAGCTACAAAATAGCAGTCCTTCAGACTGACAGAGTAAAAGACTGAATGAGAAAAACAGAGCTGCTTACGTGTATAACTCATTATGTAACCTTTTGGTTTCAAGATAATACAAATGCCAGGCCTTCTGAAGTGGAGGAGGGTTAGCTTCCTTTGTTGCTGTTCAGCTGCCAAGGCACGAGGGAGGAGGCCCTCAGACAGCCGGGAGGAGGAACGGGAGAGGCGATTTTCCCACTGCTCCCCCGTTTGTTCCCGGAGCATGCATTTCATTGAGCCCCTGCATGAAACCGATTTTGACCGTTTCCCCGGAAAAGGTGAGGCAAGGAGACCCTGTCCCACATCCGTGGGGGGACGCGCGGAGGTGGAGAAAGAGTGATGCTGCTGTCACGCCGGTACAGGCAGGAGACAGCCCTGGGCACATCAGCTATCTGCTAATGAAGTCGCTGCGGAAGATAGACTCCACACTTACCCTGCTCTACCTTGCAAAACAAAACAGCTCATTAGACCGGATGCACCTCTAGCAAGTGCAGACCTCAGAGCTTATGGATGTTGTTCATTTGACTTGTGTGTGTGCGCGTGTGCGTGCGTGGGGCTATTTCTTTAACCCAGTCGGAACACTGCTGTTACGACACTCTGGCTTTTCAGCTAATTCCACAAAGAGATTCCTTGAGCTCACTGTCCTTGCGCCGGCAAAGGAAAGTTATTCTACTAACAGTAGAAGCCTGGCAGTATCATATTATCCTTTTGTATGAGAAAACACATTTAACCAGAGGGGCCTTCACAAATGGATATCCACCAAGTAAGGTTCTGCACTTTTCTCAGGGGAACAGCAGCAGTTCTGCTACTGAAATATGAGCCTGCAACACTCAGATCATAAGTCCAGAACCTTAACCACTACACAACCCGCTTCCCTCCCACACACACCACTGTACGACCTCCTTCCCTCCCACACACACACACACACACCACTACACAACCTGCTTCTCCCTTGCCAGTAACACCTAGGGTAGAAATATGACTGAGCTTTCCCACCCTCCCCCCCAGCCTGGTTTGCTCTCATTATAAACTCATTTGTTGTTGCACATTGGAAAGGATCACCGCTGGGTCTGAAGAGTGCTCTCTGTGGCTAGTTGTTTTGTAGCTTTTTACTGTCCTGTCAGGAGAAAGTCCCTCAGAGAAGCCTCCAGCCGTGACCTTCTGGGCCAGATCCTGCACCATCCCCAACTCCTGCACCATCCTCAACTCCTGCACCATCCCCAACTCCTGCACCATCCTCAACTCCTGCACCATCCCCAACTCCTGCACCATCTCCAACTCCTGCACCATCCCCAACTCCTGCACCATCCCCAACTCCTGCACCATCCCCAAGTCCTGCACCATCTCCAACTCTTGCACCATCCTCAACTCCTGCACCATCCCCAACTCCTGCACCATCTTCAACTCCTGCACCATCCCCAACTCCTGCACCATCCCCAACTCCTGCACCATCCCCAGGTCCTGCACCATCACTATGGTGGACAGTAGGACGCTATCGATTTTGGGCTCAGCCGACAAACTCCTGGAATCGCTAGAATTGTAGCGTGACGCAATAGGAAATGAATTGAATGGTACGTTCACAGATCAGCTGAATTCAAACTCACCCAGTGGTACAGAAAAAAATAGCCTCACCCTCTTCTCGTTTTCTCGTAACAGCTAGCTAAAACAAATACACTCATCACGTAGTAGACAGTTGTGCTTCGACAAAATGTGGGTGAAAGGATGTTGGAGAGAATTGTCTAAATTCAATGTAAACTTTTTGGTGTTAATTTTTTCAAGGGCAAGGTGGCGCCCAGATCAAAATTATCTTAAATTAAAGATACATTTGTCATCTTTGCAATAAGCTATTATAAAAGACATTTCTAAACCAGCGTTGCAGGTTCGAAGGGAATACGGTCATCTGCGATGAAAGGGGCAGCTTTGCTGGTTCGAAGGGAATACGGTAACCTGCTATGAAAGGGGCAGCGTTGCAGGTTCGATGGGAATATGGTCATCTGCGATGAAAGGGGCAGCGTTGCAGGTTCGAGGGGAATACGGTCACCTGCTATGAAAGGGGCAGTGTTGCAGGTTCGAAGGGAATACGGTAACCTGCTATGAAAGGGGCAGCGTTGCAGGTTCGATGGGAATATGGTCATCTGCGATGAAAGGGGCAGCGTTGCAGGTTCGAGGGGAATACGGTCACCTGCTATGAAAGGGGCAGTGTTGCAGGTTCGAAGGGAATACGTCACCTGTTGCTTTTGGCATGTATTGATAGAAGCCTCAGTGGGATTACATTGCATTAATATCCTGAAATATTCATCATCGCAGGGTCCCTGCTACGACTTCATTGTGATTGAATGGCTTAAGAGCTGTGCATTTAAATCCAATGCCAAATTTTCACGAGCAATATTTCATTTATCAATACTGACATCATATTTGCTGTAAAAAGAAAACTGAAGTTATTATTAAATATTATTTTTCTATTCAGTTTTTATTAATAAATTGATATAGTTCAGCTGAACATCATCAGATTGGCCAATTTAAAACCATAAATAAGTTTCCCCATCTCTAACCATTTATTTTGTTAAATTATTTTTATTTATAATTTATATAATTTATATATATATATATATATATATAAATTACATAGATACAAGATAAAGGCATTGAGAACACACACACACACACACACACACATTTATATATATATATAAATGTGTGTGTGTGTGTGTGTGTGTGTGGGTGTGCTTGTGTGTGTCTGTGTGTGTCTGTGTGTGTGTGTGGGGGTGTGTGTGTGTGTGTGTGTCTGTGTGTGTGTGTGTGGGTGTGTGTGTGTGTGTGTGTCTGTGTGTGTGTGTGTGTGTGTCTCTGTGTGTGTGTGTGTTCTCAATGCCTTTATCTTGTAAAATCATGTAGTTCCTTTTAGTCAAACAGGCCCTAACGCTGGGTACAAAATGCATACTTTTAATTTAGTCTCATGATGAATTTAAAGTGAAGTTATTTATTATTGTCAACCACCGATTGGTTGATGGATTAAACCCTGCCTGTGTCAGATGCAATATAGAGCCAATCAAAGTCTAATTATTGCTCTCTGAGAATGTGTGATGTTGTTTATCCTTGGATTGAATAAATAACTAACTATACAAATAAATGCATGAATAAAACAAATTATTAAAATATCAGTATGGCTGATGTGGGTAGCTAGTGGGATACTGGGTAATGAACACTTAAATGAATATCAAACTGTGAAAATTGAAATTTAAGTGTGAAATTGGTCTTTTTGAAAATCTGCAATTGATTTTCTTTCTCATTTTTCTCTTCTAAAGTATACAAAGCAGTTCTCCTTTCCAGGCGACTCATACAACTATGGGTTCCCCGTGTAAAGTTTCGCTGAAGATCTCTCCGGAAAGGCGCTCCCAAAATCCAGCATTCAATGTTCTGGCAGCACTGCATAACGCGGAGTTCTAACTAATGACGTCCCCTGAGCTTTTCAACCTACCAGGCCCTAAACCTTCTGTTGCATCAATAAATGATCACTTCCGTCCTTGGAAACCGATACTGACGGATTCAGGACTGTTGGTGGACTAAGTGAGGCTGTTTGAACGCTAGTTGTCCACTTGAACGAATTCAGTTTATTTGTGCGTGTTACAGTTACAGAATGAACGAACGTATTAAATAAATTGCCTACTTTCACCGCGATTCGACCCCTGAGGCGGCACCAAGCCTTTCCAAAGTGGTTAATTTTCCAATAAATTTGCGTCTAGAAGTGGAATATTATACAACGGCTAAATTTGACATTAAGGCAGAAACACTTGCCTTTATTCATAGGTTAAAAAATATTTCTTATACTTTCGTGGAATGTAGTTCCAATTAGTCATTAGTTAGCAGCTACACATTTAAGTGAACAACTTTTTTATAATAGTCTTAGTAAAGTGTCCTTAGACCTTGGTGTCCTGTCTGCTGCAGCAGAGTTGGCTGATGAAAAATGTTGCAGAATTTCCTCTAGACAGAAACTTCCCGGAATTGTTTGTAGGTAACGTATCATGTGTCTATACATCACACCCTCCCATCATGGAGGTGTGTGTGTGCGGGTGTGCGTGTGTGTGTGTGTGTGTGTGTGTGTGTGTGTGTGTGTGTGCATTCGTGTAAGAGTGTGTGTGTGTGTGTGTGTGTGTGTGTGTGCATTCCTGTAAGAGTGTGTGTGTGTGTGCGGGTGTGCGTGTGTGCGTGTGTGTGTGTGTGTGTGTGTGCGTTCGTGTAAGAGTGTGTGTGTGTGTGTGTGTGTGTGTGTGTGCGTGTGGGTGTGTGTGTGCGTGCGTGCGTGCATGTGTGTTAAAATTAGTACTTAAATATAAAATTAGTTAAAATCAATAAAAAAAATTAAATCAAAAGGAAAAGCAGAATCAAGAAGGTATGGTAACATACCCCACCCCAGTGTCTGTTTACATCTGATAGGCAAGATGGGATGATCAGGGCAATTACAGTTACCTGAAAGCATTGAACAATATTGTCTTCAGGTAAAAATAACAAAAAAGGAAATGTTATCAAACTAATCAAGGAACAGTTCAAGCCGGGGCCAATGTGCCCCTCTGTCAATTTGCATAAATTCAATTTCCTTACTCTGTAACGCCAGCCCTCTCTCTTCACAGGCTGAGCATGTAAGCAGGTCCCATTATCAGAGCCCTGATTGGAGCCAGACACAGTAGGAAAGAGAGTTGTTTCAGGCTCATTCCTCTCCTCAGCGGGCGCCAGGATATGCAGTCACTCAGCGAACAACAGGAGGATGGCAATGACGCCCCCCGGTTCAGACCCAGTCTCACGGGTGTAACTTGTCCTAGGGCACAGCACAGAGGGAATATCTATAGTGGTGCATCCGCGTTGAGACGTAAAAGAAACAGTCTCACTTCCAGTGATTATCTGTGAATCATCAAAACGGAGAGACGGTTTTGTTAGCGGTAACGACGCTCGGAGGAGTAGGAAGCCTGACGTCATTGGTAAAAATAACACTTCAGCTAATGAAGTTGTTCACCCTCAGTCATTTACGCACGTTCCCATTAGGAGGTTTACGTCAGTGACAGTGGAGTTCTTACATCACACCTCTCCAGATGTTTCCCCACCATGTCCCGTTGTCATGTCTCCCTAGGACTACACCCTCACCATGTACTTCCAACAGTCCTGGCGGGACAAGCGGCTGTCCTACACGGGGATCCCCCTCAACCTGACGCTGGACAACCGCGTAGCCGACCAGCTCTGGGTCCCCGACACCTACTTCATCAACGACAAGAAGTCCTTCGTGCACGGCGTGACGGTGAAGAACCGGATGATCCGGCTGCACCCAGACGGCACCGTCCTCTACGGGCTCAGGTAGGCCTCTCCGTCCGCCTGGCTTTCAGCCTCTGCTACGTCCATTTCAGCACACCCTTATGCGCAGGAGGGGTGAGGTCGGACGTCGTCTGATGAGTGAGTCGAGGAGGGGTGAGGTCTGAGGACGTCCTAAAATAGACACTTTAAACTTGGGAAATGTTGATGAGTGTTCCCCTCTGTTTCACAGGTGTGTGGTTTCCGTCCAGCCTTCGGTACAGTAAGCTGGGCTGTCCTTCTGCGAATGTGTGCCTGTAGACTGAGAAAAATCTCATGTTAGCCGCACGCTACATGTGCTATCAATGAGCCGGATCTGCAGTCAGGATTAGTTTTAGCTTGACAGTCCGGAGTATCAGATCTGTTCGACCCCTGGTGAGCGTCTCTGTGGTGTTGGACAGATGAAGCCCTTGTTGCTGTGACATAAATAGCACGCTCCTTTAACAGAGAAATATATCTGTGTGTCGTAGGCTCGCTCTTGAACATCAGGTTAAAAACTGGCCCCATTAACCCATTTAATTACTCTTTCGGGACCAAACAGGATTGACTCTCCATTAGTGTTTTTCTGGTTAGGGGTCGGTTCGTCCGATTACAAATTGTCCCGAACTCGTCAGGAAGGGAAAGGTGCTTTGAGGTGGTGTGCCATTGGTTGCCTCTGTGCTCCGTGAACAGGTGGCTTCTCTGCTAGCAGATTGGGCAGGTGCAAGAACGCCGTTTTTCATTGGCAGAATTAAATGACAACATGGGATTCTCTGCTAGGCAGATTGGGCAGGTGCAAGAACGCCGTTTTTCATTGGCAGAATGAAATGACAACATGGGATTCTCTGCTAGGCAGATTGGTCAGGTGCAAGAACGCCGTTTTTCATTGGCAGACTGAAATGACAACATGGTATAGGCAAACACAACATAGCTAGGACACAACCCTTAGTGTCCGTTTTTTCCTGGTTATTTTAAAAAAAATAATTACTTTTCACTTTCAAAGTATTATTTCTTTGGAAGTCAGTGAAATTAAACAAATGTAATATATTGACGTTGCTAATATTTCATAGCATCCGGGAAGTAGGCAGGCAGAAAGCTAAACAATCACTACCCTTCACCCATGACAACCGACTGCAGGGTGAAGTTAAAACAAACTCAGACAGACAATACGAACCGAACGCTGTTTAAGAGAGTGGACATCTGACCGTAAACACCTTCCTCATAAAAGACTCAATAGACAGAGCTTGTTGGTCAAGGTATACGATTATGGGGGGTGGGATGTCTCTGGGTGAGACAACACCTTTGGTGACCTGTAGGAAAACAACAAGTGAATCATAAATAAATGGATTCTTTAGGAAGCCACTGCACAAAAAACAAACCAAAAAAATTGATAGGGTTCTTAATCACAGTTCTGAAAAATGACATTGGCAGGTCATAGTATTTCATAGCGTCTGGCATTCTTCCCAGTTATCCCATGGGACTTCACCCTTTGTCACCCTTTTCGGACAAGCTTGGGCACGGGACCCTGGTTTCTCTCCGTTCGGTTGATTGTATTTGTGTGTGACTCTCCCCTGACCTTTTGTGTTTGGAAGCTGCAAGGGTTACGTTTGAGTTTATTGTTAAACGTCTTGCTTTTTTACAATCCAACCTGCAATAGATAATACACTTTTGCTTTTTTAGATTAATGTTAGTCAGTCACATAAATTCTTTATTCAGTTAAAATCAGGCTGTCCCAATGCTCTACATCAACGACAGTTTGATGGATATATCTAATAATCTGTGTGATATTGTTTTACAAAAATAAAAAAAAAAGAGCGAGAGAGAGTTTGGAATTTTAAAGTAGTGCTTTGTGCATCAGATTTTATGTGCCCGTCACCATTTCAAATATTTATTTTTAATATTGTGGCAACCCCCTGGGTGTAGTGCTAGTAGGATTGACCAAACCACTAATAGGAGTTTGAAAGAAACTCTTTCTTTTAATATCATTTGGGCAGAGACACAAAAAGGGAAAATCCAAAGTCAGGGTCAAAACATGGTTCATTAGCCACATCAGGTTCTCCTACAAAAAGCAGGTCAATTCACAAATCACTCAACTCCAAAAACTCATACTTCCAGGTCGTCTCAAATGAGCTCCAAACAACCACCAGACGCTTTCCCCTCAGGTACAGGCCCTGACCAAACGACCACCAGACGCCTTCCCCTCAGGTACAGGCCCTGACCAAACGACCACCAGACACTTTCCCCTCAGGTACAGGCCCTGACCAAACGACCACCAGACGCTCTCCCCTCAGTTACAGGCCCTGACCAAACGACCACCAGACGCTTTCCCTTCAGGTACAGGCCCTGACCAAACGACCACCAGACGCTTTCCCCTCAGGTACAGGCCCTGACCAAACAACCACCAGATTTCACCTGTACGTTGTGGACTGTCATCTCTAATGACAACAAACAGACTTGTTATGAAAACAGGCCTGGTGATTGTCAGTTCAAATCGCAGGAAGAGTGCGTTGTGCGAATTGACGGAGCAGAAAAATGCATTCATGTATTGCTTAGCGTCTTTTATTTTGAGAAGCGATTTGCCGCTAGGGTCTGACTCCGAACTTCTCTTTACTCTCTCATGACAAATGGGCCCTCTTACTGTTCACATTCTGCGTTGTCTCAATGACCTGATGTTCACCCCTGTCGAAGAAAAACGATTAAACGTGAGTAAAAGGGTAATTTAATACTTAATAGTCACTGAATTACCCTCATTATCCTCCAAGACGCCATTATTAATTTGATCTTGATGTTATGAAAAGCGGAATACCAGAGGAGTGGTTGCAGAAGAGTGCCGTTGGCCTGTAACGGCAACTTTTCCACAGCGTTACCTCTGTCACCCCCATCCCCAAAATAAATGTTGATAACTTCTATATTGCTATTAACAGGGCTCTACAAGACAACCTAGTTAACGCACATAAAAACTCACAAACTCACTTTGTTTTGTGTTAATAAAAGCACATGATAATGCACTCAGTGGACGTGTATTCTGTATTGAATGAAATACAGCTGTTGTTCATGCCCCTTGGTCTTATTCAGAGTGTGTTGTGTTACAACCTGAGATCTTGATGCATTTAAATGGATATTTTTCCCCTTTGATCTAAATCCACGCATGCTCAACGCTTTGAAGAGGCAAGTGAATTTTTAATCGTGAAACAATACTCAATGAAAAATAAATGACTTGGTTAGATAAGTATTCAGCCCCTTGGTGCACGCCCAGTTGAGGCTTTGAGTCTTTTTGGAGCAGTGCTTGATTTCTGCTGGAGATTTCTAGCCTTCGGTTTAGCACTGTCCACGGCACATTTTCAGTTTTTAAAAAAATGTTATCAAGCCAGCCACCCTTGGCTAATTACGGAGAAATGGAATCTCGGCTGCAGAAGTTGTAGAAGGGGATGTTGCCTGGACATTAAACTGGCTATCGAGTGTCTTGGCTAGTTTACCTTTATTTACAATGCCTTGGGACCGAAGAAGGGTCATCAGTAGTAACGTTTAAAAAATAGTGTACCTGATAGACTAAGACTGAAATGACTCATTAGAAACTAGCTAGCTTGTTCTGTTAGCTTGTTGTCTGCGGTGGTGCCTTGAAAATGCATGCAAAGTGCGTTCCATTGACTATTAGCGCCGTGCACATGTCTTCACACTGAAGAGCTCTGGTCCCACTGTCTGTTCCTCCCATCTTTCCCCTAGGACTTCATAGGATGAATAATTACCCAATGAAGGCTTTTCAGGTATTGGGGTGGGGCTGGGTTTAATACCTCCTGCATAGATACAACAACATGCTTTCTATATCTGGCAATTATTATTATTATTTTTTTTATTACAAATTTTAAAACTGCCTTGTTTTAGAAACGGCAATGCACAGTCTAACCACCATTACCATTCCCTTTGGCCTGTCATCCCCGGGGAAACTATATGCACTCTTAAACACAAATGACTTCCAGCTGTACAAAGCTACTAATTAAGTTAGTAAATAACTGTTCCCTCTCACAATTCTCCAAATTAATGTAATATGTGATTATTTCTTTGCCAAGGGATACGTAGTTTTTCAGGGATTTTCATGACCGCACCCGGCACATAATGATGACCGCGGTTAGCGTGGATAGCCGTGGCACCCAACACCGATGATTTCCCTGTCCGCTGCAATGTTCTCACACTGGCTAGGGGGTGACGGTGAGCTGTGGAGACTCGGTCGGGTCAAAGCGGTCGGGTCAATGTGGTCAGCCCCGCAGGGAAAGCAGGTTTCCCGAGGTCGAGGTATTAATATAGGGGCCCAAGCAGTTGGAGCAGGTGTAGCACGTGTCCGGATACAGAGGGGTGCAGAGCTGGGCTAGGCCTCCCCAGCAGCCAACCACAGCAAACTAGACCACCCCCGTGTACCATCATGGTACCCCCCCCCCAAAAGTTTCCGCTGCACGTTTCCGGCCCTGGTGGAGGACCTCCACAGATTACGTGCCAGTTCCGTCTTTTTCTTCTTCTCCTTTTTACACGCTATGACTAAAACCTTTGATAGCCGACATGTGATTGGTGGATTTGCGGAGCTGGGGAAACTTAAAGCTTCCCATCTGCAGATACAATGTCTATTGTTTGATTCCCCGCTTTTCCAGGCTTTAATGAGTCATCAAAACAATAGTGCAAATAGACCGCGACTACAGTCGTGGCAAAAGTCTTATTTATAAAAGGAGAAGAACGTGGAGTCGGATTATCTGGTACTGGATCATTCAGACAAGTAGCCGTTTCCTCTGTGAACATTCAAGCTAAATTTACCATTAATTTACTCTTTTCAAAGAAACTTCCACGCAGGCTGACGCACGCTTCCCCTTACAAACCGGTCTCTCTGGAAAACATCACAGCGCCATTCGGATTCACAAAGACCCCGGCAGGCCCAATCCACTCTTCAGTCTCCATTTTTCTCTGTGAGGGATGCTTCTGGCTGTTACACAATGTACCCATTTTTAGGGCCCAACACATTTCTCAACCAACAATAATTCTGTAATAACCCAAGGGATCTTCCAGTGTTTACCCAAAGGGGACCTTCCGATCGCTGCGATTTGTTCTATTGTCTATTAATTTAGCTGTAACCGAAACGCAGGCTCGACATTTAGTACCAGAACAAAAGCTCCTGGATCGCATTGAACATTTTATTTGTCATTATCTCATTTAGGTCTGATCAGTGTCGTTACATCAGCGAATTTAAAGGACAAGGAGCTAAATGACCCAAAGCAGGTTCAAGTTTATCAGAACCCATTAACGGAGAAGCTCGACAGAGTTTCCAGCTGAACCCAGCTGTTCTCACTAATAATGTCCCTACACTCAGAATGTCACTACCCTAGAATACCTCTCCCGCTGATATCCCCTGCTTTCTCTTAGTTTAGTCACCTCATGGTCTAAACCAAGGTCAAATCAAGAAGAATCAAATCATGACAATTCTGCTCCCAGCATGGAAAGCACAGTATCATAAACCCGAGGTATCGGACCTATAACCAGATGGTTTCAAAGCCATTGTTTGTTTTACTAATGAGCAAAAGCGCTGCTTTGGTAAACATCTTGTTGCACAAATGGTTTAGACCTAAAATTGTAAGCCGCGTTAATAAATATAAACGAGAGTGTCTGCTAATCGAAGCGATAACAATTACAGAAATAGCGTGTGAGTAAAGGTTTCACAGGTTCCTCATTGAGAAGCTGTGTTTTTTCTTGGTGTTGTCGGCATGGCGATTTGGCTTTCAAAAGAGGTAATTAGATTTCCGGATCAATATACGCCGAGGCCAACGCCAGCCCTTGATCGAGACCAGATAAATTGCTTCTCCGTTAATTGTGTTTTCTCACGCTCCAAAGTCACCCCTCCATATGCGGAGAGTGCAGTGAAGTCGATTCATTCGTTCATTCGTTCCCTCTGAGGCTGCCGCAGTTTAAGTGAAATCTCTGTGCTCTCTTCCAGCGACACACTGGTGATTGGTCATCCAGAATATTACCTTTAATAATTCGGTGCAGGTGTAAAGTGTGTATCATGACATAACTAATAGAAGAATAACATGAGGGATACTGTATGGTCTTAACTTTTGAGGACGTTTTGCTTTTGTTAACAATGGCCACGGAGGAGAGAAGCAAATCAGTTTTTAACCCGATTCACAAAATGCAACAGCAGATATAAAATAAAAACTTCTAATTATTTAAGCTCTCTTCTCTGTGTTCCGTGGTAAAAATCCCTTTGAAATATATATTCAAGTCAGCATTCCGGAATCTTCTTTGTTTCCCCAAATAGCTGAAGTCTGACTCATTTTTACTTGTTTTTACCATTTAGGAAACATAAGAAAGCAGTGGAAATGTTAAGGACTAAATTGATTCTCCGGCCTGCAGCGTGTGAGCTCTGATGTGCTGTGGAGAGCCCTGCTCATTTGAATGGCACGGCTTGCGTGATCACTCTTAAGCTGGTCGGAGATGGTGTGTGTAGGCGTATCGTATGGGTGTGGGTGAAGGGACAAAGCGTATTTTGTGTTTAATAGGCTCTGGGATAAAGAGATACATTACCTGACTCTTAAGCTTAGCCTCTTCTCATTTTTGCAAACAGCTTATTGAGTTATCGTCCTTGCTTTGCGACTGGCCATGCATGTCTGAGGTCAACGTGCGCGTCCACACATAGGCTGTGATTTGTTATGGTTGGCTCCGCGGTTGACATTTCCGACTGCCGTGATATCGTGTTCGCGTAACAGGCCCAGACAAGGGAACAGGAAACAACCGTCTCACATTGGGACTTTGTGCTTAGCGAAAGTTTCCTTCGTTTAAAGGCAATAAAGCATGACCTAATATAATACAAATGTAGATATAAGTTAATAAAGGCAAACGTACAGTAAATATATATATGATTATATACATTGGACTGTATTCATTACACGCAGTATAAGAAAAAAAAGGACCGAAAAATTCAAACGGAAACTGACATTGATGTGCCAGGATTTGCCACGTCATGCTATTTCCTGTGCCTTTTCACAATGTATGGCTTTGTAGCAGGACCAAGAGCGTTAGCGTCTGTAGCGTTAGCGGACTCCTAGAAGTCACGACAGACGGCATACCCAAAAGAGATATAAATGCTTTGAATGTGTTTTATGTGAAAATGTACTTGGTATGTTCTTTAGGTAAACAAGTGCATATCTCTTGTCCACTCATATTGATGAAAAGGACTCGTGAAATCTCCTTTCTACCTTATCTGAGGTCTGAGGTTTCTCTTTAGGTCAGCGGTATGGCACTTGGATATGACTGCAACAGGTCAAAGGTAATTAGGGTCCTAACCTTTGAGAATGAAATCTCCTTGACATTTGGGAAGAGACCCCAGGCAAAGTTAAGCTCCTCACTTGGCACTTGGTGATCTTTCCTTCATTGCAATCTGTTGACCATGTGGCAAAGTGCCAGACGTGATCCAAATGTGATCTGAATTGTCCCCATGAATCAGGTCAAATTTCCCGGAGAAGATGAAGTAAATTGCTGTTGATGAACTAATATTTCTAGGGGCGTCTTATTCTGCCAGTAATGATATACACTAGGTACAGCCAAAGTTTAGGATCATAATTATCCATAACAGAAGAGTTTTGCCCCGTGATTTATTATTGATCGCCTTATCTCTCAGGATTAGGTGGTTGATTTTTCAAAATTGGCAGGTAATGCGATACATCGCTAAAGTATTTTCTATAGGCATCAACAAATATCTGAAAAACAATTTGTGGCCTTGCTGTATTGATTTTGGCTTTAGACACCTTGATAATATCTCGGTTTGTTTTTGTTTTTGCCCAATAGAATAGAACACCTTTCTTTGAGAAAAAAAAAATGTTTACAAGCAACATTTAATAATTAAGAACTATAAAGAACAATGGTGCTTTGTGTGACTCTTTCAGTTATACCTTAACGTAGACCTTCATCTGTCAGTGGTAGAAATCAATGCCTTTTTTTTCTTGCTATCTGTGTTTCCCTCATTCTGATAGCTGTGACGTGGGTGGGCCGCCTATTTCCTGAGGGAAGTATGGGGGATCACATGGGGGGGGCTCTGTCCTTTCCACCTGCTAACTGACATTCAGGCTTGCTGTCATCCCTGATTGAGAAGTTTTCTCTCCTTCCGCACTCTACGTCCAGGGGGATTCAGTTTACACGTCAGCCCCGTGCCCTCCTACAGTCTTCGGCTTCTGTTGAGAGAGCGCAGAGCTAAAAAAACGGATTAAACTGTGACTTGTATCCTGTGAGAGCAACTAAAATTACCTGCAAGTGTTACTGACCTTCACTGAGTTAAATCGCTCAGCCTCACACTGTTTGCCCTGCTTCCTAGCCAGCATGGAATCTATTCGAACATGGGAACACTGCTCCACTGCTGACTAAAACTGCTTAGCAGCAAACAAAAATGGTCATTGTAAAAGTGTCTGCTACTCTATCTCATTAAGTAAATTAAAAAAGATTCAATTAAAGTTTTTCTAGAATAAATCTACCACCTTCTGATATTTTTCCCTTTGATTATTAATACTATATTTTGAGTATGACTAAACCATTCATATGCAAATCTGCAATATGGTGTTTAAATATTGATACATAACAGTTATCATTATAACGATATCACTAAGATTGCAACTAAATGCCATGGAATGAATCATGAGATGCCGAAACAAGACAGTTTTTCCATCATCACACCCTGAAAATGGCTTTGCCCTTTTTCCTTGTTATCTAACATTACTACAACATTTTCTGGTTTAGTTGTTGACTAATCACACAATTGGGATATGTCCTTAAGAATAGAGAATATAATTCCCTGCCTATATTTGAATATTCATATAATTTACTTCTGACACAAAAGGATATCCAATGTTGGCAGTTATAATTTACTTCTGACACAAAAGGATATCCAATGTTGGCAGTTATAATTTACTTCTGACACAAAAGGATATCCAAT